>APFE031246704.1:0-22737 GCA_000404065.3 Pinus taeda | reverse complement strand
TACATGTGATTGCTAATCTGTGGAATATAATAAGAAAAAGAAGTAAACTGTTATAAGCATAGAACATACCATAACTTAACACCTTGCCAACGAGGATCTGTGTGGCAATTGGTACTGTGGGGTCAGGGATAAACGTGATAGAATATCCGCGCGACTTCTTAACTAGCTTGAACTTTTCCTTCATCTTTTCTACAAGGTCGCGCTCACTAGTTTTTCCGCCAAACTCCTCGGTCAGATTCAAGCCTGAATGTGGCAGGAGCGTGATTCAATGGATTAACATGTCTGTAATCGGGATTAGTGCACTCATCCACAAACATCCAGCATGTACTAGCGTCAACAGTTGCTTGATAACGATGATGTTGATGTTGGAGCGGTGGTAGTGGGGCACCCACAACAAGTTTAGTAGCCTCGATTGGTTCACTCCGTGAATCCACTCGACTGGCTCCAACGCGGTGACACTAGATTCTTTATAGTACACCCACTTCATGTAGTTCTCTATCGTGAGGTGGGGGAACCTCTCATGGTCTGCCAAATCCCAGAGTTCCATTTTCAAATGGGGAATCCGCACCAGGCGTGGGCCTTCAAAGGTGATGCCTTTTGGTAGCAAGGGCATATTTAGGAGAAATTTCCCTGCATCTGGGTCCTTAGTGACCTTCACCTTTTCCCTTCGCAGAGGGATGTAATTCGACAATTTGGAGATGGGCTCCACACCCTCGGCATCTATATCCTTCGTGCCCTCTTTGACCTCCAAATCCACAACCTTCCCCTTATCCTTCGCTGATTGTTTCTCTTTCTTCTGAGCCTATGTAGCAAAGTGCTTCCTCGGTGACTCGCGCAAAGGCATTGGCCTCTTCTGCTTGTCTTTCTTGGGCTTGGGATTCTCATGCATTGGTGTGGGCTTTGACCTAGGCGACCTCGGCGCCATAGGCACAGGTGTCGGAGCCTCCATGCTTACAACTTCTGGAGTCGCTCCCTTAGAGGCAATAGTTCCTCTAGTGCTTGCAGTCTCACCTGGTTCGGACATGGTGCTGAGAATGAACTGCTGGGTATCCTTAGGTAATGTGTCAAACACAAAGCACGCGACTAAATCTGCAAAAAACTGAGGATTCATAAATGACACAGAACATAGCTCAAAAATTCTAGGGATGCAAAGTGTTCTCTGTTGGATGGCCACACGTAATTTATAAGCGAATTCAAATTCAAATTCAACCGCTCCCCCCAAAATCTGTTCATAAATGTTGATTTGGCGGCAGATCTTCAAAGATTTCAGCCTTAAGTGCCTTAAATGCCGCCCCTGCTTTTCTCTTAACCATCTCTTGGTTGTCAAATCATGAACAGTGATAGTAACGGTCATTTTCTGGCTGCATTGCACGGTTTCTCCACTCATAGCGCAACTCCCTTTGTGCGCCATCTGTTACTGTGATACCACCCCTTTCCGTGCAGCCCCTCTGGCGCGTAGTTCCACCAACCGGGCAGTGTATTTTATAGTCCCGCGCTCCCTTACAGCTTCTTGGAGCGCTAAGACTATCCTGTCGTCATGTAGTCATTGAGCCGGATCCCCTGTGTATGGCTTCAACCGACTTCCATTTACCCTTCCCAGAAATGGTTCTCCATTCAACTTTGCAAGCTGAATTGCACCACCATCTGTAATTTCTTTGACAACATATGGCCCCAGCCAGTGCATCTGAAACTTTCCTGGAAACTTAGCGAACTTGCTATCATATAATAAAACCAAGTCATTTACCTTGAAGGTGCGCAGTTTGATGTGCTGATCATGCCAAGATTTTTTGCATTCCTTCTGAACCTGCTGATGGAATTCAACCAAAAACCTATCTTCTTCTAGCTCCATTAGCTGCGTGAGTCGTTCCTCTAAGGCTCCACAGTCCGCCATTCCTGTGAAAGCCGCTATGCGTAGACTCGGCACGATATATTCCATCAGCGTTATGACCTCTACCCCATAGACCAATCGAAAAGGTGTCTGATCTGTTAGCTTCTTGCAAGTAGTTATGTATGCCCATAATAGTGCTGGTATGCGCACGTCCCAATCATTCCGTTGCGCGTTGCAAATCTTCATCATCACATTCTCCAATATCTTATTGAAAGCCTCAACTGTACCATTGGCTTGAGGATGATATGGTGTACTCTTCTGATGGTAAACTTGGAACTCTTATGTCAGCGCGTTGATCGTATCATTGAGAAAATGTGTACTGCGATCGCTCATCAATACGTTTTGGGCAACTGAACGTAGTCAACACATATTCAAACAAAAACTTTGATATTGTTGCCACTGTACATGTAAGGGCCTATCTTAGGGTCTTCTAACAGATCCATATTCTCTGGGAATTAAATGAAATAAGAGGCAGTAATTTACTTTCTTACAAGATATTTAAACAATGAAAATTTTATCATTTACATTCTAATCGCTACAACTTATAGTGAACATTTCATTTCAATAATTTACATGAGTAATCTATGCATAGAGGAATACCTGTACCGATGGCCGGTGGAGATGCCCTTGAGTTGTTGCTCCTGCTGAAATGCTCTTCTTGACTACTGACTGGATTTACCTCCCAGCCAACTAGGAAATAATTCCCAGCCCAGGAAACCTCCATAGGTTCCCTAGCCCTCTGAGCCCAAGTCCAACCAGATGTAGTGTGTGTGTCCACAGGTTCCCTAGGTCTCCAAAAATCACAACCAACCTAAAATCACAAGCAAGACCCAACATCCCCCTTTCTCCCTTCCTCCTTCCCTTTTTATGCCCTTCCTCTCTTCTCCACCTCAACCTCCTCTCATTAATGTCATTAATTTCTCCTTCACCCTTATAGTTGACTTATCTTCTCCCATGTAAATCTGAGAGTACATTTGGAAATGTGATATGAATATAAAATTGGATTAATGGGAGAGGACCATGTCTTCTCCCAAGTAAATGTGAAAGTACATTTGGGAATGTTGAATGAGGACCATGTGTTCTCCCAAGTAAATGTGAGAGTACGTTTGGGAATGTGAGATGAATATAGATATTGATAATTAGTTGGAGAGGACCATGTCTTCTTCCAAGTAAATGTGAAAGTACATTGGGGAATGTGAGATGAATATATATATAATTTGGAATAATGGAAGGAGACCATATCTTACCCAAGATTCAATCTGAGAAGACATGTTGGGAATTTGAATGATAAAAATAATGAATTTTATATTAGGCAATAAATTTATAGTTTCCCAAATGAAGGTATTCACCAATATTTCTCAATATTTTCAAGTAATGTAAACATTAATAAAATTTGCGTGATAAGATTAAGTGGGGCATTACACAAACCCCCCTTCAGAAAACTTCGTCCCAAAGTTAGAGTGAAGAGATACAAGGAGTTCGAAGGCATAACAAAATAGAGAGAGTTGTAGTAGTAAAATTGATAAGTCAGACAATGACATTATCTTCCCCCAAGAGTCTCCAACGGATCTATATCCTCCTATCCATCATGACCTACTTCCGTTCCCACCTTATTTGTCCTTTGCTGCTTTATCCAATGGCATCAACCATACTAACCACTAATAAACCGACATGGTGGAAGCGTCGACTACATCGACCTAACTTCCCCAACAGGCAACTGACAATTGTCATCACACGTCTAGGGGAGCGTGTCCACCACTACCCTCCCACAATTTCAGGATTCGGAGGATACACGGTGGGAAATGCCTCCGCCCCTCCTTACAACTAGGGTCAACACCCTAATACGGACCATACTACAACACTAGTTGGACTTGTCATCGAATAATCTAGTCAGGTAGTCTTGCCACCTGTCAATTATATTTTATCAGTGTCATAAGAGTGTATATCAAGTAGATACCAAATGTAATAGAACAATGTACAACATACCTTTCCTCATTGGTTGTCTCGACCTTCCCCAATGGAATGGTAGATCATGGTTATCATACGGTTCTTTCCAATTTGTAGCTTAGTTCTCATCCATGCATATTATATATAACCACAAAATAGATATAGATACATGATATTAAACATCATGTTTATTAAGCCCAGTATCCACGTGTCAATTTTTGTTGTTCATACTGGAAATAAATCTTACATTAGATAAATCATAATTTCACTAAGTTATTGATTAGATAAATCATATCTACATAAGCCCTATGCGATGCAACAATAACTCTGACAAGTCATGCACTAGATAAATTGATATGTTGCCAGGAAACGTGGGTTCGGGGACCGGTACGAGGACGGGGACGGGGACGGGGACGGGGACGTCATTTTCTGAAACAGGGTGCTTGGGTTCGTCGGGGGTATATTATAATTTATATATATAATATATAAATATTATATTTTATAAATTATAATATAAGTGAATTTGTATATTTTTCAACTTTAAACAAGAAAACTAAAATACTTATGATTTAAACTTCAAATATTTAAACATGCACATCATTGAACATTCAAAATTCACAATGAAATTTCAAAATTTCTAGTGTTATATCAAGTGCAGATTGGAGTTTACATATTAATAAGAATCATGATATATGTCCATTGTCATTCTACATTCAAAATTTGCCTTAAGGCATCTCCAAACAAAAACTAGGAAATTTTAAAATACTAAAAATGAAAAATAGCTTTCTCAAGCCATGTCATCAACATCACTCAGATCTTCAATTAGCTTGCTCTCCAAGTAGGAATCACTCTCATCTTGAGGCTCTTTTTCATCCATAGCAACTAGAGGTAGCTCAATAAGGCCATCTGGTTGTATCTCCTTGCCCACACACATAGCATCATTTGTGTATTGGTCCCATCTCTTGAAATTACCCTCCTTGTAACCAAGATCTTTTTGAGATATGAGACAAAGTGTGCTATGAATGTACACTAAGTGCTCTACCTTCTTTGATCCCAACCTATTTCTCTTTACCGAATGGATAAAGGCATAAGTACTCAAATTCCTCTCGAAAGATGCAGAACTAGCTACTTGGAATATTAGGGGAAGCCCATTAAATTAATTAAAAATTTAAAAATAAAACTAAAATGAACTCCAAAGAACCCGATTTTGGGGTTCCAAGTACCCATCATTAGGGTTCTTCATACCTGTCAAAACAAAAGAACCCAAATTTTTTTAATGGAGAACCCGGTTCTTCATAGAAGAACCCGGTTCTTATGGGTTCTTCTCAGAAGCACCCGTACAAGAATCTGGTACTTGAGTTTGAGAACCTGGGACGGGTTCGAGAACCCCAACCCTGGGTTCAGGAACCCGTGCAATATATATATATATATATATGTGCTTTGTATCTCTGATACCGGTTTAATTGCATCCTCATTTTAAAAAAATAGCTAGGATTTTAGTTTTGTTTCCTCACTCAAGCTTCTGGAACGAGATGAACCCAGTTATTAATTTCGTAACTCATTTTCTTTATAGTCCCCAACTGAGGGACGAAATCTGTTTCCGAGATACCTACAGACTCGAAATTAGAGTCTTTCCCTAACTTCATAATGTAAAATATTATTTCTATGGAAATGATAGCTATTAAACCATTACTGTTTTCAAATTTATATATGTATCTGACTCCTATAATTAGCCACACAAAATAGCTGGCTTATATGCTTTAGTTCTTGGGACTGATTCATATTCAAATGTTAATTTCTTTTCTTTTCTTCATTGATATAGAAGCCCATTTTCTCCGCTCGGTATGTTACATTCATATTTAGTAACTATCTAATGATATTTGATCATCATCATACACAGGAGTTAGCTATGATTAACATGCATCTACTATATATAACATACATTCACTTTTAGTGAATATGCAACGATAATTGATCATCATCATACACACCTGTTAACTATAATTAACATGCATCTATTATATATAACATGCAACACTATGACTACTAAAAATTATCAACCATAAGCTAGGTAATCACATCATACATCAAATATTAATTAATGTACCTCCATAACTTAATGATCACCAACATGCATCCATTATTGTTTTATATACAACTACACATCGGATAAATATAGTCTACCACAAAAGTTAAGCAACCATTATCATGCAACAATTTATTAATTAAAAATCCAATTAGAAATGTTACAAAATGTAACAATCCTTAACATGCTTCAATTTAATAATGGCATTCATATAACTACAAATAGGCGCATACCTACAGGATATAATAGACTATTAACTTTTCTCTATTATAATTAATCGCCAGACTATGTACATATAAGAAATGACACCAAATAAAATTAAGCCAGCCATAACTTTCAACGCATGTAATATAGCATTCATGTAATCTAATTCATTGAGACACGGTAAGGAATTTATGACTAGTAATCTTGAACTCATAAAATCAATGGTTGATTGCACCAGACCTCCCAAACATGAATCCTTTGATTCCCCTCGAGCTATGACAACTTGCCAGGCATGAGTAACCTCTACTCTGCCTTGATAATGCTTATTTATCATTATCCTTTTCACATATTTTTCTTGGGCAACGTCCTGCCTTCAGGGGTTCTGTTTCCCCTAAGCTTACGCTTTTTCCATGTTTTTCCCTAAAGCCAAAAGCTTACTTTTCCAATTGCAGTGATTTTATTATTGTTCTTTGTCTCCCACCGTATTAACATACACATATATATATTTCTATATATATATTACTTTAGGAAAAATCATGGCGAATCCGATCCCTCTCAGATTCTCGCAAGTTCCATCCTCTTTTCTTGGGTTAGTCCATGAATTTTCCAAACTCAATATCATAACATTAATAGCTTTATTAAAAAAACATAAACATTCACGTAATCATGGTTATCACCTACTAGCATATGTTTTTTTTTGCAATTATTACGTAACAATTCAATTTCTTGGAAATGGAAGGTGTTACATCACCCCCCCTTACATTTAACACCGTCCTCGGTGTTATTATTCAACAGAAAATAATTCAGGGTAAGCAACCCTTATGACCTCTTCTTTATCCCAAGTCGCCTCCTCAGGGGTAAAGTGTCACCACTGCACCTTAACCTGAGATATGACCCGATTCCATAGTATGGTTTCCCTCTGTTCCAGAACCTGGAGTGGTTCGGGAAAGAAATCTCCTTCGGGTTCCACCTATAGAAGATGTCTATCAATTACGTGAGAGCTATCATGTAAATATTTTTTTAATAATGAAACTTGAAATAAATTATGTACTTTAATATGAGTCCGTCCACAGTATTGCAATGCTAATTTAGCATAGCTACTAGTACTTAAGGTACTCTTGGGAGGTCTGATCCTCAAGTACACATGTTCCCCAATTTGAAATTCGTTAAAAATTCTTTTCCTATCTGCATAACGTTTCTGTCTGTCTTGAGCAGTTCTAATATTTTGTTGAATTCTTCTTACTATTTCTTCCATCTCACTCAAGAGTTCCTGCTCAAGGATCAACCGATCCTCTGGTTGACTCCAACTAAGAGGGGTATGTAATTTTTTGCCATATAGAGCCTCAAAGGGGCTCATGTTAATGGAAGCTTGATAATTGTTGTTATATGCAAACTCAGCCAAATGTAAATAGTCTTCCTATTTTGTCGGTCTATCCATCACATACATTCAAAGAAGGTCCTCTAAGACTTGATTTTTTATTTCAGTTTTCCAATCTGTGTGGGGGTGGTATGCTGTACTGAAGTTCAATTTGGTACCAAAATTCCAAAATAGGAAATTCCAGAATTTTGATGTAAACTTTGCATCGCAATTTAATATGATCACTTTTTGTATACCATGTAATCTAAATATATATTTTATGATGATATTTTCTATTTGTGTTGTTCCAAAGATGGACTATATTAGAATGAAGTGGGTTGCTTTTGTCAGTCTATCTACTACCACCATAATGGAATCATGCTGATACAAAGTTTTTGGTAAACCAGTTATGAAATCCATGGAAATCATTTCCCACTTCCATTCCAGAATAGGTAGTGAGTTTAGTAGACCTGTCGGATGTTAATGTTCTATTTTTACTTGTTGACACTGCAGGCACTTTGCCAAATAATCAACTACCTCCTTTTTCTGATATCCTAGGTGGCCTGCATTTGGCTCTTTATGTTGTTCATCAAATATTAACTGTTTGAGAGGGGTGCTACTTGGAATAACCCATCTACCTTGGCAGGTGATCAATCCTTTAGAATTGAGCACATACCTTATTGTCTTACCTTGTTGTATTTGCTGATATAAGTCTTGGTATTGGGGGTCATGTGGTCCTAATAATCTCACATGTTCCTCAAAATCTATTTTTTCACCTACTCCTATGTGGGAAACTGTAGCTTGAGAATGCCGACCTAATCCATCAAAAATTTTGTTCTACTTCCCTTTAATATGTTTGATTTCAAATTGAAATTCACTGAGGAAAGTGAGGTGAGCCATCTTGTTTGTCTCGCATTCAGGTCGACCTGACTAAAAAAATATTGGAGGCTGATGTGGTCGGTCATTAGAACAAACTTTTTACCCAACAAAGAGTGTCTCCACATTCTTAATGCATGAATTACTGCAGCCAACTCCAAATCATATGCAACATAATTCTGCTCATGTTTTTTCAATTTCTGGGACTCATAGGTTATAACAACATTTTTTTGTAGCAATACCCCTCCAAACCCCTCAAGGCACACATCCGTGCATACTACAAATTCCTCTTTTGGATATGTTATCCATAATAGAGGAGCTGTGGTCGGCGTTTTCTTTAGATTATTAAAAATTTCTTGACATTTTCAATCCGTTCAAACTTTGTTCCCTTTTTCTATAATGAGGTGATGGGTTATGCTAATCTGGAGAAGTTCTTCACGAATCTATGATAGTATCCTGCAATCCCCATAAAATAATGAACTGCAGACACATCCTTTGGTAATGGCCATTCCTAAATGGTTTTAATCTTCTCAAGATCCACTACTAATCCATCTTTAGATATGACATGTCCTAAGTACTATATCTTGGTTTGGAAAAATTCACACTTGCTGCTCTTCATGTACAGTTTATTTTACCTTAAGCTATGCAATACCATTCTTAAATGTTCCTTATGCTACTCCTCATTCTTGGAATATACCAAGATGTCATCTATAAAAACCAATACAAAGTTATCCAAATACTTGCACAACACATTATTCATGAGACACATGAATGTCACAGGATCATTTGGTGAGACCAAAGAGTAACACCACGAACTCATAGTGTCCATAGCATGTTCTGAAATTCGTCTTATATATATCTTCCTCTTTGATCTGCAAATGATGATACCTCGTTCTCAAGTCAATCTTTGAAAAAAATAAGGCCCCTCGACTTGATCAAATAGACCATCTATTATTGGTAGGGGATATTGGTTTTTTACTGTTAATTTTTACAACTGGTGGTAATCTATACACATTCGGTATGTACCATCTTTTTTGCCATAAAAAGAGCCAATGCTCCCCAAGGGGAAATGTTGGGTCTGATATATCCCTTGTGTAATAACACTTGCAATTGCATTCTTAACTCTAATAATTGTAGAGTTCTCATGCGATATGGAGTACTAGACACCGAAACAACCCTGGGTACTAGATTTATTGTGAAATCTATATCTCGGAATAGAGAGAGTTCTGGAATTTTTTTTTGGAAAAACATCTAGGAATTCCTTGATGACTGTAATCGTTTCCAACTTTTCTTGTTGAGATATCTGAAGGTTGTCCCCCGCCTACACCAAATATAGTTGACAACCTTTCCTAGTGCTTCTTTTCAACTGTAAGGCACAAATTTGTCTAACCATTACCGGTTTCTCTTTTCCATTAATGACCATCAGGACCCCATAAGTTCCTACACAGGTCACTATTTTCGCCAGACAATTTATAACAACAACTGGATTTTCTAACTACTCCATTCCCACTAGTATGTCATATGAGCCAAGTGGAAGAAGTTTCAGTTTTATTGCCAAAAAATATTGATTAAAATCAACAAGGCATTGTTTCACATGCTGAGTTATTTTACTCTTAGTTCGCGTGGCTAATTGTACTAGCCATGTTTCCTAAATTTTTATGTTTTTCAAATTGTATCTTTCTACGGTTCAGGGACTAATATAGCTCAAGGTAGATCCAGGATCTATTAAAATAGATATAGTTGTTGGATATACAACCAAAGTCCCACATTGACTAGAAGTGGGGAGGATCATGGGTATATAAGGATGGACAAATATCTCCATTGGTATAAGGCCTTTTGGGGTAAGTCCAAAAGCAAATCCATGAGGGCTTATGCCCAAAGTGGACAATATCATACCATTGTAGAGATATGTGGTGTCCAGAGTCCTTACAAGTGGTATCAGAGCCATGCCCCGAAGTTAGCCAAGTGGATGAATTCTCGGAATGTCGAACGAAGGTGGTGGGCCCCGGTAATATCACGATGGGATCTGTGGATGAGCTCGGTTAGACAAGGGGTGTGCTCCGGATTCTTCATGGACGTGTCCTGGTCCCAACACGGTGAAGGGGAGTTGACCTGGGATAGAGAAAGCTCTCGAGGTAGGTGGTGTTCCATGTAAGGCGTGTGCTTCCAACGCATTGGAGCGGAGAATCCTGGTTGGTAAAGAGTGGACGGATGGATAATCGTTTGAGGGGAGCCTCGATAGTCCTTTGTTCGAGGGGAGGATTGTTGGGTATACGACCAAAGTCCCACATTGACTAGAAGTGGGGAGGATCATGGGTATATAAGGATGGACAAATATCTCCATTGGTATGAGGCCCTTTTGGGGTAAGTCCAAAAGCAAATCCATGAGGGCTTAGGCCCAAAGTGGACAATATCATACCATTGTGGAGATATGTGGTGTCCAGAATCCTTACAAACACATCATGTATAGCGCTAGGAGTAGTACTGACATAGGTTGGTAGAGAAGGCTTGGACTAGGAGTATGATTCTAGAGTTAGCTCTGTGTTGGGGGGGGAGAATCTGTAGGTGGCTCTTATTGTTCTAGGAGTATGATTCTAAAGTTATTGTGAAGCCTAGATATCTAAACGCAAGACTAGACCATTTATCGCGCATCGAAATAGGGGAAGATCCCACTAATTTAGAGGAGGGATTGCCTGACGCGCAACTATTTGTAGTGCACAATGCGGATGGTAATTTTTAGGATATAATAAATTTCCTAATGACAGGTACTACACCTGAAGGATACATTGTCCAGCAGAAGAAGGAAATAGTGGTGTGTGCGATAGATTTCTCTGTCAATGTTGGGCATCTGTACAAGATGGGGACTGATGAGATATTGCGATGGTATGTACCTGAGTTAAAAAAAAGTGGCATCCTCTTGGATGCTCATGGGGGCACCGCGGGAGGACATTATGTAGGGAGAGCGACCACGTAGAATATTCTATGTATAGGTTTGTGGTGGCCAACCATCCATCAAGACTCAAAAGTGTATTGCAGGGTGTGTGATGTTTGTCAAAGGACTAGCAGGCCATTGTAGAGGGATGAGATGTCTTTGAATCCTCAGATGATGTTGCAACCCTTTGAGAAATGAGTGATAGAATTTGTGGGCCCCATTCAGCCCCAAGGAAAGACAAGAGCGAGGTACATTATCACCGTGACAGAGTATTTGACTCGTTGGGAAGAGACACAGCCTGTGAAGGATTGCATGGGCATGACTACTGCGAAGTTCCTATTTAAGCATGTCATAACACGATTTGGTTGTCCAAAGACCTTGATGAGTGATTGTGGTACACACTTCTTGAATGAGATGATTAGCGCGCTGATAGAGGAATTTTAGGTATACCACCAGAAGAGCACACCTTATCACCCAGAGGCTAACATGACAGTGTAAGCATTCAAGAAAGTGATCAAAAATGTGTTGACCAAGGTTTGTAATGCTCAACGAAGTGATTGGGACCTACGCATACCTGCAATATTGTGGACTTATCGAACGACATGCAAGAAGTTGACTGGACAAACCCCTTTTAGGCTTGTCTATGGTGTTGAAGTGGTAATGCCTATGGAATATATTGTGCCTAGTCTATGCATAGCGGTGTTCATAGATATGATGGATCATGAAGCCCTAGAGGAAAGGCTTGCACACCTGGATGAACTTAAGGAAGAGATATTTTTAGCTGGATTTCACCAACAACTCCAAAAGCAGTGCGAAAAGGCATGGCATGATCAACATATTAAGCTGCACACATTTAAGGTAAATGACCTAGTTTTGTTATATGATAGTAAGTTTGAAAAATTTCCAGGGAAGTTTAGGATGCACTGGTCAGGGCCTTATGTCATTAAGGAGATTACCGACGAAGGAGCGGTACAGCTGGTCAAATTGAATGGAGAACCCTTCCCCGTAAATGTGAATGATAGTCGCTTGAAGCCATACACCGGTGGTCCAGCCATGTGACTAAATGAAGGTAACACAGTCTTAGTGCTCCAGGCAGCTGAAAGGAGGTGCGAGACTATAAACTACACTTCTCGGGTTGGGGAGCTACGTGATTGGAGGATGGTGTGAAGCAAGGAAGTGTCACAGGGTCCATGACAGTGTAGAGGGAGCTGCGCTACCCAGGGAGAAATCGCACAAGTCAGCTGGAAAATGACCGTTAAAGTCACTATTCATGATTTGATGACAGAAGTGAGGCAAAATGGATTGGGTGACCGGAAATTAAGACGAAATTTATGCCTCAAATCCTTGAAAATATGCTGCTAATCCGACATTAATGAACTGAATTTGGGGGCAATTTTTGGATTTGAATTCAAAATGCCCTATAAATTACAAGTGGTTGTTCAGCAAGAAACACTTGGCATTTTGAGAATTGATTTGTTGAGTTCTCAGGCGCATATGAGTTGCAAGAAATACAAGCTTTTGATAGCTACTAAGGTATTTGAGACTTTATCGATGGAAACACAAGAATTCTTGCATAATATCATGTCCACACTCCTAGAGATTATAAATATCGAACAAGTAGTAGAGAAGCCGACACAAGAAATGGAAGGAGAGGGAAAAGTAGCTGCTCTGGAAGTGGTCGAAGTATTGGCAGAGGTCCATAAATCACCAAGAATGATGAGACTGAAGCCAATCCCAACTAAGGATACTGTGATGGACAAGAAGGGCAAGCAACTTACCATACCGGTGCACGCATCGCCAAGGAGAAACGCACCAAAGCCCACTGCACAGGAGAAAGGAAAGGCTATAAACCTAGAACCAGAGGAGGAAGATATCAAAGACATCCTAATGGACAATGAGGATGTGGGAATGGAAGTGGAGGAGGTTGAAGCCCAGGGTGTGGACCCTATTACATGGTTTTCAGAGTATGTCCCTCTACGCAAGCCTAAGTCCAAGGTCCCAAAGGACATTGATGAGAGTAAGACTCCCCTGCAAACTACTCTATTGTTGGACAAAATTGTTTTCGACAGTCCGTGCTTGGCATGAGTGCCCATACTGAAGCTTGAAGACTGGGACTTGGCAAACCACAAGAAGTTCCCACACTTGGCGACCAAGCAGCTAATGTGCCACATCATTGACACAAATACGAGAATGACCACATTGGAGCTGTGGAGGTGCCTCAAGAGGGTAGAAAAGGTAGGGTTCCTCAACTTGCTCTGGGTGTTGCACTATAACCACACTCGGGTGATAGTTTTGGTCATCAAGCAGTTGTTGTTCTTGGTGCATGATGGGTGTCTATGGCTGGAGGATCTGATACCCATCACAGATAGGTTGATTTGCCAAATAACATGCCTGTTATATACAGGTGAGAATCTGGCAATGATATTTGGTGGCAAGGGTGGCGAACAGGCTCTCGTAAAGTCAATGAAGGAGAAATTTAATCTGGTAAAGAAGCCGTGCGGGTATGCTATCTCCAGCATCTATGACCCCGCTGTGAAGGTATCCACACAGATCCTCGCTGGGAAGGTAATGAGGAAGTGTCGTACCGATGAGGTTTCTCCACTTGTTGTCACACTCGTACAACAGTGCGCTGAAGGAGTCTAATTTAACTAGTCGGACTACCTTCACAGAGAGTTCCTCGCGAATTACCGCGAAGCAAAAGAGCTAAGCAAGATGTTCCACTATGGTGGCTGTTATTGTTGATTGTGACGGTAGTGTGGGAGATACCAAAGGACAGCCATTGCCCTTCGGTCGTCATAGACCTCCCTGAAGCAACGAAGTACGCTTCACTATCGGTGACCAAGGATGTGTAGTGAGTCCGGGACAACAAGATCTTCTGGATCTTGATGGAAATGAATATTAGAATGGCCATCAAATGCAAGCCGTGATTGTCACCCATGGTGTACGCCAACCTGCAGTGATAAAAAATTGATCCAAAACCTTAACCATAGTCAAGAACAAAGGGTAAAAGGTTAAAAGGTTAATATTTTCCTTAAGCGCTAAAACCTTTGTTAAGCGCAAAAACCTTTATAAAGTGCCTTTTCTTTAAATTCTGAATTAAGCATGTGGGTAGTATTTGGCTAAGCAGTAAACGGTATATCGTGTGGGTGAAAGGATGGAAGTGGTAATCTACCAAGAGCATGCGATTCCACTCAGTGGTCGACACGTAGCAGAGAAAAACTGCTTTTCTCGTGCACCCTCAGTTAGATGTTGTTCGTGCATGAAATCTGCGCGAGATTGAGCAATGTTCATTGGATTGAACAGGGTCACATCAATGATGGAGATAATCTAGGCAAGTTGGCCAGCAGAATACATGACAGCCATTGGATGGATGGCACAGATCGCTGGTTCAGGATTAACCTGATCGCGAAAGCTCTATGGAGGATTGTCCCTAACCGCTGGGATTATATCGCACATATGTGCGCCCAACAGTTATGGTAATGCTAATGACTACTTCTGATAATCAGCCTGGCAGAGTGTTGAGATTGCAACAAGATGATGGAGCTTAGTGAAAAGAGTCGCCTTCACTAAGTGGGCCCGCAGGCTATTTTTCGCGCAAGTCTATTTTTAGACTATGTCTATTTTTAGACATATGGATCATGTCTATGGATTGCAGGTTGCTGTTTATGGATGATTGATCAAGTTGGAAAAAATAGATGGAGTTCTATTTTTAGACCACAGCAGAGTGACACCACAGTGGAGTGACTGCTCAGTCTTAATATAGAACAGTCAAATATTATTAGCTCATAATAATATTTAGACTATAAACTTTGTCTTATTCTCTTGGAGCACTTCAGGATGAGCTACGGATGTGGTACATGCAGATCCCAGAAGAAATACGTGGTTACCTATGGGATGACTAATATTTGCATGCAGAACTTCAGTTAGAACTCAAGTGAGTTGAGTTTAGTGGACTGGAGGTGCAGTTGATGGAGTTGTGTTCAGTTTAGCTTTGTTAAACTGGTTGTATTTAGTCTAACTGGCAAATAGACTAGAGATGAGTTGGGTGAATTAGTTATTAATTAATTCACAAGTTATTAACTCATAATACAACTAATGAATACATCAGTTAACTCAGTTGCATGTCAGTGCATGTTCAGTTCAGCAGGGACAGGTGTTAGAGGATCAGATTGCTATCAGTTGTGACTATAGCTGTGCATGATGATTTGCACAATCAATGGATTGAGTATTTTTTTTTGTGTAAATCAGATAGTTATATTATATAACAAAATAGTGTACAAAAATTCTGCTAATGCAGATGGACAACTGGGACAGACTATCCAACAAGACTGAGCAGACTGAAATGCCTGAAGCACACCACGCAGGGCGGCAGCGGCCAACCTTATTCGCATACATCACGAGGGTCGATACATAGTAAACCGAGACATTATCATTGTTAAAACCAGAGAAAGCCAAAAAGAGCTGAAGACCCAGAACAGAAGACAAAAAGAGTAGAGGCTGAGTCTAGATGTGCTTGCCCATCAGACCGATGGTGTCCAGGCCCATTTGAGCAACATGGGTATTAACCCTGGCTTGCATGGCATTCAGTAAATTGTCGCCCTGCTCCGTAGCGTTAGAAGTCTGAGTGGCACAAGGGCCCTGGTTGATGGTGTCTTTAAGCAACTTGATAAGGAGAGTAAGCTTGCGATCAACGACATGGATGGCATCCTGAACCCTGGTGATGTGGCTGTCCAAATTGTTGTTGAAGTCCAAGATTTTGGCCATCTGAGCGTCATTCAAGTTCACTTCCGTAATGATTTTCGGCTTTTCCTTTTCCATGGATTCCAGCGCTTTGGCTATCAGCGTCTTAATACGCCAGCTTTCCGCTTTGGTGCGCACGAACTTAGTAGCTCTCTTAGCTGGGGTTCCTGGATCATGCAGCCAATTCACTTCTGCCGCAACCTCCTCCTCGGTTTGACCATCTTCTTCCTGTTTTACCTTGTTCTCCAGATCCGCCACTTTGCGCTTGTTCTTGGCAGTGGCTCTGGTCTCATACCCTCTCTTAGCTTCATATAGGTCCTGATTCGCTGCAGCGCAGCGGCTTCCACTCGCATCCATGATTCCCCTGCTATGCCTTCTCTCACTACACCGATAATCGTTGGCAGTGTTTTTATCACCCGTCACTAGAACAGAAGTGGGATGAATTGGGTTGCGGTGTCTTGCTTTATAGCATCTTCGCTTATGAAATCGCCTGAGGGTAGTAGCTGTCCCACTAAAGCTTCACGTACCGATGCCATAAATGGTAATTCGGTTCGCACAGGCGAGTCCAATGCAGGCAGAATCAGGGAGGAGGTGGCTGCTCATGCCTTGATTGCCTTGATGCCAAGTATACTGTACGGTGGAAAGATCATGACGGTGATTGGAAGTTGCGGGGATGCTCTGTGTATCCGCCTGCTGATTTCCCCTGTTTCGAACTTTAAGTCCCTTAACGTCATTAAGGTTTGGCATAAATGTTCTGGGAGCCTTGCCTTGCATAATCCTGCCAGAGATGACGAATTGGCCAGTACTGCTGCAGTTGATTCGATCATTTGAACCGTAACTATCGATACTTGTGATGACATACCGCCGCCAGGTTAAGCCCTGTCCTTGACATCCTGTCACTCCATCACTGAGGTCATGATTATTGCTGATGCCGATGATTTCCTCCTCCCAGTGCCTGGTGCTAGGGCCGTCACCCCTTAGGAAGAGTCGACATGGAAATTGTCCTTTTCCGCCAGCTGTACGCATTTCCCCTTGAGGGTAGGGCAGTCTACGTCCTGCCAACAACTGTTCGTGATGAGGTGCGGTGTGTCAGCCCCGTGGTTTGCCAGGAAATCGGCCACGCCATTAGCCTTTCTCCTGATAGATTGGAAGACAGTGCCTTTCAGATCTGCTATCAATTCTGCTATGTTCTCGGTAGCCTTCGCTAGTCTCCAATGTTTGGTAACTTTGCTGGTTTGAGTTCCTGCTTGGAGGCGCTGAGCCGCAGAGATTGCCAAAGAGGAATCCCCCTCTACTATGAAATTACCCTGTCTGAAGGACCTGAGAATCTTTAAACCTTGCTCCATTGCTGCAAATTCCGCTTCATTGTTCGTACATTCCCCCAACGATCTGCAGAAAATGTGGATTATGTCTCCTCTATGATTACGTATGACTCCGCCGATACCTGCATTGCCTGGGTTACCCCTCGAAGATCCATCAAAGTTCAATTTGAGGCAGGCTTCAGGAGGAAGTTGCCAACCGTGGAGTTGAGAGGAGGCGCGGGCTCTATGACCTCCGGCGGGGCAGCTGCTCAAGGCTTCCAGTTGAAATTTCTTTAAGATGCGTAAGTCCTTTCCCGTTGGTTTATCATTTGGGTCGATTTTGCATTTTGCCTTAACCAACTGTTTGATGTTGATTAAAATTGATTCTTTTGCGCATTCAATACTTCGGTTTTCTTGAGTAAAGACTCGTCTATTCCTTTCTTTCCATATAGTCCAAGTAATGAAACCTGGGGTGCATTTCCAAATACTGCCTACGCTGTTCATACGAGAGAAGTTTTTCCTCCAATTGGTAATCGAATCCTGAATGGAGTCCCTGTTCCGATCTATGTCTTCCATGATTGCTTCCATCCACAGCCATAACTGGGAAGCCCATTCACAGGAGTTGAAGAGGTGATTCATCGTTTCCTCCTCCTGTAGGCACATGTGCCATTTTGAAGGTCCCTGAAATCCTTTTCTTCGTAAGTTTTCCCAAGTTAGCGTTTTCTTCTGCATAAGAAGCCACAGGAAGGTTCTTATTTTTGGCCATTGAAAGTTATCCCAAATATTGTCGGCCCAAGGAACTGTGTCGGGTTGTTCTGCCTGTTCGATTATGCTCCTTGCTTCTTTAAGCGAGAATTCCCCGTTACCTTTTGGTCCCCACCTGAGCTTGTCATTTTCAGCAGCTATTCTAATCTTTCTTTTGTGAATTTGTTGGTTTAGATCATGGATAACATGTTGAGGCACGCCATTCTGGTCTAGGTTGAAAGATTTCCACTCTCTCCACTCCGGGTCTTCACTGGAAGAGTTCCAGTAGTGGTTGACTCTGTTGTGGCCCTCTGTTTGGTAGGCTGACATTAGGGGTTGACGGGTAGGAGATTCTAATTTTGGGGATTGCTGCCAAGCATCCTCCCAGAAGAGAGCTTGAGTCCCATTTCGAATTTCCCAGAAGCAGTGATCCTGGATAATGCTTCTGTTAGCTTGAGCGTGATTCCAAATAGGGGATCCGTTGGGGAAGTCCTGCAATCTTATGAGGTCCAGATTGCTGCTGGTCGGCCTGTATTTCTCCTTCCAATGATTGGCCCAAGGGAGGGTAGTGTTAGAAATCCACTTCCACCAGATTTTGGCTCCACAAACTCTGTTGGAAATAGAGGGATCAACCAGATTCAGGCCTCCCCTGTTCTTTGGTCTGCATAGTTTTTTCCAGGCCACTAGCGACCATTTCTTCTTTTCACTGTTTCCACTCCAAAGGAAGGAGCGCTGAATACTTCTTATTTGATCTAGGACTCCCTTAGGAGCGGGGAGGATCGAGAGCATGTATTGAGGAATGGCTTGGAGGATTGCTTTTGTGAGCACCAGTCTGCCTGCAAAATTTAGAGCTCTATTAGTCCAGTGTTTGCATCTCCTTTCCATATTGGCCAGGATTTTCTCCCAATGAGCCTTTTGCCAAGGTTTGAGTGTGAGGGGGGCACCTAGATATCTGGATGGTAAGGAACCTATTCTGAACCCCAGCAGTCTGGAGAGATGAGATTGAATCGCTTCATGGGTGTTGAAAAAAAAGATGGTAGATTTGGAGAAGTTAATCTCCATACCCGAGGCTTTGCTAAAGAGGTGGAGAATATCTTTATATGCGGTGGCTTCTTTCACTGTGGGGGTACCATGTAGCATGGTGTCATCCACGAATTGCTGATGAGTGGTGGCGGGGCAGGACCTGATGGGCTATAAACCTCTGATCTGGCCATCATCTTTTTTCTTGGCAATTAATCTACTTAGGCCTTCCATAAGAATGACAAACAGGAAAGGGGAAAGAGGATCCCCTTGTCTTATGCCTCTTGAAGGGCTGAAGGGCGTGGAGGGAGTACCATTTACTAGAATAGAATATCTTGTTGATTTAATAAGTTCTAATACCCATTTGATCCAAGGCTGGCTGAAGCCAAAAGCTTTTAAAATAGCTTCCAGGTAAGTCCAACTCACCTTATCATACGCTTTGGATAGGTCCAACTGCATTAGCATTCCAGCAATTTTCCTTGAGTGGAGAGAATGTATCATTTCCTGGGCTAGCAAAATATTGTCCAGAATCTGCCTGCCTTCCACATAGCCGGATTGTTCCTGTGAGATGATGCCCGGGAGTATCATCTTCAGCCTGTTGGCGATAACTTTAGATATGATCTTATATATTACGTTGCAGAGGGCTATTGGTCGGAACTTTTCCGGGGTACTGGCCTCCTCTACTTTGGGAACTAGAGTAATAAAAGTTGAATTTAGAGATTTAAGGATAGTTTTAGATCTTCTTGAATCCTCCACAATTTCCCAAATGTCGTTCTTAACAATTTCCCAGCAGACTTTGTAGAAATTGATGGTAAATCCGTCTGGACCCGGCGCTTTGTCATTAGGCATGCTTCTTACTGCCTCCTCCACCTCTTCCATGGTGATTCTTTTCCTTAGGGACCAATTCTGCTCCCCTGTGATTAAATTGGGAATGGCATTGGTTATTTCTTGGATGGCTGCCTCCCTATTGGCATTCGGTTCTCGAGCTATGTTGCTGAAGTGATTTGAAAGTAGATCCGAGATATCCTTGTGATTTCTAAGGATTTCTCCTTCACTATTCTTCAGTTCTAGGATCTTGTTGGAATTCCTGTAGTCTATTGCCGACCTGTGAAAAAATTTTGTATTTTGCTCTCCTTCCTTTAGCCATAGTACCCGAGATTTCTGTTTCCATAATGTTTCTTCCTGCTTGCATCTGGTGTGCCACTGTTGTGTTAACTCTTTCTCTTGTTCACAGGAGTCCTCATCTCTCCTGCCTACTATCCCATCTTTGTGTATTTGTTCCAGTTTTTGCTCTATAGTTGCTTTTTCCTGAAAAATATTCCCAAAAACTGTGTTGTTCCAATCTTTTAATTTCAATTTTATGTTTTTGAGTCGTTTTTGCAAATTGAACATTTTGGATCCTTCTTCAGCTAAGGGTTCAGCCCACCATTTTTCCACCATGGTGAGAAAATTGGGGTGTTCGACCCAGAACTTCTCGAATCTGAAGGTTTTGTTCCTGGGGGTTCCTGGAACATCGACAATAAGAGAGATCGGCCAGTGGTCAGACCCTCCACTGGGAAGAATGCTTGACTCCAGATTTCTCCCATCTAATAATAATTTCTCTGAGACGAGAAAGCGGTCCAGTCTTGAGGAGATCAGATTTTCACCACCCCGTCTATTATTCCAGGTAAAACTACTTTGTTTGGGGTACACATCTACTAAACTTGCATTGTCGATAAAGTCTTTAAATTGTTCACCATCCCGATTGAGCTTCCGGAGCCCTCCTTTTTTCTCCATGAGGGAGGTAATCATATTGAAATCTCCTCCCAAGATACAGTTTTCTTTTGGGTGTCTTTCCATAAGTTTCTTCAAGGAGTCTAGGAAAACAAGTTTATCATCTAACCTCTGAGGACTGTAGATATTAATACAGAGGAAAGAGGAAGAATTACCTGTAAGAAGCATCTCCATAGCCAGGTAGTTCTTGCTTGCTTCTGCTGTAATTAGCTGGTATCTCCTGGTATCCCAGAAGGTTGCTAAGCCTCCTTCACGTCCTTTGCTCTCTATCTCTAAAACTTCAAAGTTTCTACCTAATTTGATTCGTAGTTTTTCAATGAGGACTTTGTTACATTTTGTCTCTTGTAAAAACATCATATTAGGATTGTTTTTTTCCATCTGTCTCTTTAGAAGTCTTTGTTTATTTTGACTATTCATACCTCTTGCGTTCTAGGATACAATCTTCATGATTAACTAGATTTTAGGAAGGACGGGTACTCACTTAACTGCTTGATCTGACCTGCATTGATCAAGATCTCCCCCAGCTCCTGCAAGTGTTCTCCATTTGATTTGCGTCCTCTACGACGTTTATGTACTGAACCAGAGATTTTGCCTAGGGTTGTTCTGTGTTGATCTTTGCCGCCTTTAATGACTCCTAGTTTGTGCTTCTGTTTCTCCATGATGTCTTTTTTTCGTGCTATGAAGAGGTCCTTGACCCTTCTTATCTCTTCCTCCGGCACTGTTTCAATCCCGTCGGCTTTCCATTTGTCCACAAGAGCTGATAGATCTAAACCTGCCATAGCTAGTGTTTCATCTAGCTCCTGATCTTCACTCCCCGCTTCACTGGTTAACATCTCTGTTTCGTAGTCGGACTCCTCTGTCTTGTCTTGCATTTGGACTTCATCGTTGGGCATCCCGGTTTCTTTACCTTCCGCTTGGGGGTGTTCCTGTCCTACTTGCTCTGTTTCTTTGTCGGTTGTATTCTTTTTTTCCTCTGAGTCAGTCTCCAGGTCCAGATATTCAAAAGGATTGTTGAAGAGATTTTTCCTTGTGTATCCTTTGATACTCCTTCTTCTGTAGGCCCTTTGCCTGTGCTTTGGTTTGATAAAGTCGTTTTTGTCTTTGTTGTTCTGGGTTTTGTCTTCTTCTGCTTCCTTCTGGTTCATAGGACAATCTCTTATCAGATGTCCATGCTCATGACACTTTCGACACCTGAAGGGTATGTGCTCATAGTCTAACGCTTGAAAGTATTCCTCGTCCCTGTACTCCAGCCAAACTCCTTCATGAAGCGCTCCGGAGACATCCATTTCAACACAAATCCTGGCACAGGATGTGTATCTTTTTTGCAGGGTGGCTTCTGAAGCTTTGACAAACTTACCAAGCTTGTCCCCTATTTGCTTCAGGGCATTCAACCCCCAGTAGTCGATCGGGAGAGAAAAGAGTTTTATCCAAACTGGGACGCGGGTGAAAGATTCTTTTTCCGGGACAAAGTTCGGCTGCTAGGGTCTCATGTATAACCCTGCTGAGGCTAGAAAATACGGGCCGCCCTCGAAAACCTTGTCTTTGTCTTCAATGCTAGTGAAAACTACAGTGAAAAAACCTCTTGCTCCTAGATGTAACTGCACATCTCCTTTAGGTTTCCACATCTGCCTTATCCATTGGCAGAGAGTCCTCTCCGTTGGCCAGATTCCCATGAATCTGCAGATGATGGCATGTTCAGCCATGTGCTCCCTATAGGTTTGGATTTCCGGGTCAGAGATTGTCACCCGTAATCTTTCAGTTTTCTTTGGCTTACAGGCGTTGCTGGTGGCCCGAGACTTGTTGGGGTTGGCGTTGGTCTCCCCCCCCTTTTCTGACTGCTTCTTGTTGCTGTCTACTTGTTCTTTGTCT
>APFE031246700.1:0-22006 GCA_000404065.3 Pinus taeda | reverse complement strand
AAAAATATTTTTAGAACATGGAATCAAATGCATCAACATTTTCTTGAAAAATATAGAGATTATTGCATAGATCATGATCTTGGAGAGTAAAATTTCAAAATCCTTAAATAGGAGATGATCCTCTTGAAGATCATACATAAATATTTTATTATAATGTAAAAAGGGATAAACAACATAATCTAAGACTCAATTCTCTTAGAACTCTTCTACCTTGAGGCATTAGAGTTGAATAAATAGATATTTAAAATAATATGAGAAAAGGAGTTGTATCTCAGCTAGATTATCCAGACATTTATGAATTGTGCAAACACATATCTTGAGGAAAGGCCAAGTATGGAAAAGGACATAAAGATCCTATCTCTAGGGTTAGTATAGCAACAACTAGAGGGGTAAGTAGAGATAAAATTGGTAATTTTCTTGAAAATTTGAAAACAAACATTCTTGGAAATCTTAGTGGGTAATGAGATTTATTGAAAACTAAAAATAAAAGCTAAAAAAAAATGTAGCATTTCAAAATGTTATCCAAAATATAGAAATAAACATCTTTTACATGCATTATCTTTAGATAATATTGAAATTTGTGAAATTTGTGTGGAAAAGCATGCAACAAATGGTTTCCCATCTTCACTAAGGCTACAATTAGTTTATTAAGGGGACAATGAAGCAATAGAACATATTTTCTATATTGCACTAAAATTACTCTGGAAACCTCAACAATCCAATGTAATGAGTGTTAAGTGGACTATTCAAAACTCATGATAAATTAGTCAATTATGACTACCTCTCATGGAAATGGTCATAGATGAATGACTTACTTAACATGGTTGAATCCAAAAAAATGATATCTAATATAATGCACTACGAAAAACCCTCAATACTTAAATACAAAAGAGTGGAGGGAACTCTACTTGAATGGTTCATCAGGCACAATACTTGCTAAGATTTTGCAAATGGGGTAGCAAGTTAAGTGGGATTAATTGTGGGGAAAAATCCACAGTTAAGTGCGATTGATCCAGAGATAATCTGGGATGGGTGACCTCTTGGGAAGTCCTAGTTATTACGTGCAAACCCTAGAAGTGATGATTGACGTTATGTGATTCATTTCACTAGTTTCAATCCCACTTCTTCACCCTTGTGAGCATCACCCAATGTAATGAGTGATAAGTGGACTATTAAAAAGTCATAAGAAATTAGTTAGTTACGACTACCTCTCATGCAAATTCATGGAAATGATCATAGTTGAATGACTTACTTAATGCAGTTGAATCCCAAAAAATGATATCTAAATTCAATCCTTCAACAACATTCTTAGCATAATTGGAATACACCTCTACCTTTCCAAACATGGCCACCACAAACCAAAAAGCAACCTTGGAAACAAGGATGTGAAGGACAAACATATGGATCTATGCCAAATTTTCCTTGTTATTCTAAATAATATCATCCATAATCTCCCTAATATACTCAATATCTACAAACATTTCCACAATATTCCTCTCAACCTCACCAATTTCATGTTAATCAAACTCCTCTACAACCAAAAAACCCAAAATAACATCCTTTACATTCCTCTCGACTAAACCTTTACTATTACCTTGTACCCAACCTCTCATAGGCCTACCAAACTACCTATGAAACCCATTACAGATCCCAATAATAACGTATCACATCCCACTTAGAACATTGAGTTATAATATTCTCATCCTATATGATTACCCTCTTGATCTAAATCATATTCATCTCTGATAAAGAAGGGTACTTCATAAGGATTCACTTGTTATCATTCAAAAATAAAATGAGGTAGAAATTCCAAACTCAACTATCGATGACACAAAAATAAAAGAAACAACTTCTACTCCTTCAGTAAATCATCCCTCTACATCTTAAGATCCTCCTTTTCCAGAAAGATTAAATGTTGAGAAGAAATTAATACCATCTAATTATGATGTACTTGATTAATTGAAGAATGTTTGTATTTGTATTGATTTACTACAAGTAATGAGGTATATCCTAATTTATACAAAAATAGTAAGGGAATTATGATTAAAGAAACTAGGAAGAAAAAGAAAATATCCACAAATGATACATTTTATTGGTAAATTAGCAGATATTATAATAGGAAAAACAACATTTTGGCAAAAGATGGAGAAAAAGAAAGGAAAAAAGGGGAATTTAAATTATTTTTATTATCTTTATCCTCGTAAAATTTATGTATTTTTTATAGAAGGGTTTTTCTTCTTATTGTGGATTTAGTTGCAGGTCTAATATGATCGAATGATTTCAAGCATCTGTAGAATTTAATTTTGTTCCTTATTTTTCGTTTTAAATAAAATTATGATTTTTCTATAGGACAAATTAATGAGAAAAACATATATTTAAAAATATCTTGATTCAAGAAGTCTCATAGTTAAGATTCATATCAATAATTTTTCATTTCCTAATATGCATATAGACTTAGCAAAAACAATCAATGTTGATGACAAAAAGTATATTGAATGATCTACAATTATATAATATTTGTTACACACTGACTATTTTACAATTAGTAGATAGATCTACTCTTAAACTTGAAGGAGTGTTAGGGGATATTGTGGTTTCCTTAGAATCTTAGGAGTACACAATTGATTTTTGGTTTTAACATGCAAACATGGAAGGTAATCCACTAAGCTTAGGAAGACCATGGTTAACCAAAACTAATGCATTTATTAGATTTTAATCAAGGGATTTGACCATTTATAAGGAGAATGCAATAGAGAACTTCACTTTGTATACTCTAGAAAAAACAATCCTTGAATTATAAAACATTGAATGAATAAGAGAAGAAAACAATGATGAAATTATACCATTAGTATTAGCACATTCATAAGTTATGATTTTTAGATAAGATATTGAAGAAACTCAAATTACTAATTTTGTCGATGATTTAGATTTTTCTCAATATCTTGTGGAGTAGTCTTATTTTACTCATTTCTTGCACAATAGTTTTCAAGAAAATTGTACTATAGAATTTTTTTCATCATTATGGAATTCTATGTCGGAATCTAGTAGCACTCTTGTAGAGATTAATCCAGGAAAACTTTAAATATCAATTCCAAGCTAGATGAATCTAAAAAATTGCAATTAATTCAAATGCTAAAAGTGCGTGCTATTACATTTACATTGGACTATACTAATGTGAGAGTAATAAATCCTAATATGCACATGCATAATATATACATGATGGAAAATTTCAATCATATCAAACAACTTCAAAGATGTATGAATCCTATTTTAAAAGAGATCATAAAGGAGAAAATGCAATCAAACAGAAAAATGTAAGATCACATACCCAATTTTTGATAGATAGTGGGTATCACCATTGGTGATTCAATCAGTCATGTCCAGTTCTATGCAACATGGGTTGAGCTCTATTGGTTTTAGTCGTTCAACAATATCTAATGTGTTTAGAAATGGTGGGAAGTAGGCAAAAGGAAGTCCACATTAAACATTGGGTGCAGGCCAAGGAATGGGGGAATGTTGAGCTTGAAAGTATTGTATCCAACAACCTTAATGATGGTGTAACGCCCATATCAGAGTGGTTGAAGCTTTCGATGGGATTTGGCAAGGCATTATTTTTACAAATGTAAACAAACTTTTTTCCTACCTAAAACTTATGTGGCACCTGATATTGATCATGATGTTGTTTGTACTTAGTATTGGCTTTATCCAAGATGTTGTGAACCTACTAAGGGATGTGATGGATGCGTTCAATAAACCTAGTTTCTTTATCAGCATAAGATTGTACATGTTTATATTCTTCCTAGTTAGTCGCATGCGGCATGACAACATCAATCAGACACAATGGTTGAAATCCTAGACCCATTTAAAATGGATTGCGGCCAGTCAAGCTATGAAGATTTATGTTACAATTGTGTTGCACATAGGGAAGGCTCTCATCCTAGGTTCATGGATGTTGTATTTGTACATGCAGAGTATGTGCACTATCATCCTATTGATGACATAGATGACCTATGTTTGATCATCAGTCTGGGAATGGAAGCAATCAACTTGGTGAGATTGCTATCCAAAAATGACCAGATACTTGACCAAAATGTGCTCAAGAACCTACTATCCCGATTGGATATAATGGTCTACAGGATCCAAAAATGTACCCACACTTGTTCGAATAATTTTTTTGCAGTGTCCTCTACTGTGATACTCTTCTTGCAGACAACCAATATAGCCATCTTAAAAAATATATCCACGACCACAAATACATAGTCATTACCATGTTCAGTAGAATGGAAGTTAGATAGATAGTCCATTGAGATGGATTCCCAAGGCTATCTGGGATTAGACATAGGAGTGTACAAACCTTGCTTCTTGATGGTTGGCTTAGTGATGGCACAAGCAGTGTAGGATCTAATATATTTTCCAACATCATGTTGAATTTTTGTCCAAGTAATGCCATATTTTTCTCCACACTAAAGTGTCTTGTAACATGCCTATAGTGCACCTTCGAAATCAATTTGGCACGTTTGCTTGAAGGAACAAAAAGTTGGGCCATGTAGCCTAATAGTATTTCTTGGAGGTGTAAGTCTAGTACTTTATTTTTGTCCACTAACATCTGGTATGTGGTTGCGTGTCTGGATTATTTTTGTGTAGTTGCGGCCATTCAAAGGTCTCGTGCCCATCCTAAATGTCATTTTTTGAAAAAAAATGCTAAGGGTAGCTCATAGCCCATGGGAAAGGGCTTGGTGTTAAAAACATCCTCATATAAATATTTTTAATGAGGTATCATGCATGCCACACATAGATCATATCGTCAAATTATGACCCCGCGAAGTTGGAATTCTAACTAATCCCAACGACGCTCACAAACATTTGGTGATTCATTTCCTAGGGTTAGATTTTTGGATGTTTAGGTTTTTCCATTGTTTCTAAATAATAAAAATTCCTTTGTTCCTCATTGTAATACAACTTAGGAGGCATGTAGTCAACACATCTATTCTCAAAGATAAGCTACCATTGCCTCGGCTAGTTTATTTCCATTCCGCACGTAAAAAGTTTTAGTATTTTTTGTTAATGAATTGAAGTTCAATTTTCACTGTAGATTTTAAGTTTGTATTTAATTTCATTCCTGCATAAATATATATCACAATTCCTATAGATGATATTTTTCCCAGTGAACATTTGCTTGCAATTTCTGCTGAAACACATTAGTTTATAGATATAAATAACCATTTGGCTATAGGAATGTTAACTCAAAATTTTCTTGCTAAAGAAAAATAAAGTACAATTAGATTTAGTGCCACATATTCTTTGATTAATGAAGATCATTTTCATGTTGAATTTGGTCTAGTTATTTGGAGGTGTGTGAGAGAAGATGAAGTGTTTGATATATTAAAAGCATGAAACGATAAGCCATGTGGAGGTGATTTAGCTGATAAGAGAACCACATACAAAATCCTTTGTTCAAGGTATTATTGTCCTACTCTTTTTAGAGATGCCAAGAAATATTTCATAAGTTGTGATAGTTATTAGTGAATGTTTAGAAGATAAACCTGTTCTTTATTTTACTAAAAAAAGTGTTGTATTTTTTTTATTTGAGGACATATTTACTCATTTTGGCATCCCAAGATAATTTTTATAGATCAAGGTACTCAGTTAACATCAAATATTGTTCAAAATATCATACAGAAATATAATACTAAGAAACATAATTCTTCATGCGCCATCCATAAGCCAATGGAAAAGTGAAATCAATAAAGAAATTTCTTGAAGCCATCTTAACCAACACATTCCAATTACATCATGAATATGGGAAAATACCTCTAGGACAACAATCATACTGGCATTGGATCTATTATATATTAGTAAAAAACATTAGAATAAGTCAATGAATTGGATGATATATGACAAGATGTAATTTAGTAAACTAGCATCACCCAACTACAAACAATGAAATAGCATGATAAGTTCATCAAAAAGAATAATTCTAGACTAGGTGATTGGGCTCTCCTATTTGTCTCCAGATACAAAAATTTTAAAGGAAAGATCCAAGTTCACTAGTTAGGGTGATATGAGATAGAGACAATTTTTCATAATGGATCAATCAAAATCAATATTATTGACAAAGAGAGAATTTAATTTCTAGTAAATGGCCATAGATCAAGATTTTATCAAAATCCTTTAACAAATGAAGACTATGTTCATAATTTGCTTCAACAATCAATGATGGAGATGGTTAGTAAGGGGAAATATTTCCCTAATCCTAGTTCAAATTTATTTTCTCTCTCAAAATAAAAACAATTATTAAAAAAATGAAAAGATATAAAAATTAATAAAAATTAAAAAATATAATAGTGAAAACTAGTTTACTAGTGCAAGTATGCATGAGTTTTGTTTCAAACCCAATAATTTTTTAAACATAATTCAATATTTTTCAACTTCGGTTTTTATTTTGTAGAAAACAAAGTTATTTTTCAAAAATTAGTGCAGGAAATCATCTTTTTACAGTAGCCAATCAGTAATAGTTTTTATAATGTTCAAAATTGATTCAAAGTTTCATAGTTTCATCATTGAGATTTTGTTCAAATCAGTTCCAACAAGTTCAACTAAATCCAAATTCTATTGATCAAATGGTTCCTACACAACAAGTTAATTTCAATAGTTTTCAGACTTTCTGAGTTGGAACAAATTTCAATAGCTACTGAACATTCCTTGCACATGTTTTTGAAAAATTAACTTTTTTTTGGAAAAAAAATTATGGCATGATATGAACTTCATGCATTGTGTCATGAAACTCATTGCATATGATTTTTTTTGTAATTCCATTTGTGTTCTTAATCAATGGCTTCTAAAGTTTTTTAGAGTTATCCATTAAGAAAAGTGAAGAAGGATTAGTACCAACATTCAAAAATCAAATTCTTTCTCTAGCTTCAAATGAATAATCAATTTGTTGTTATAGGTAAACCAATGGTTAATAACATTTTAAATTATGTTTAAAATAAGAAGAATAGAATATAAGAAATATTGGACAAAATATTTTGATATCACATGTAATTCTTACTTTTGAAACCTATACTCCAAATTATTCACTCATGTGTTAACATCTAGAATCATGATTGAATATGCAGTTTTGAAATCCTATTTAAACATGCATTCTCCAAACATGTTAATTGGGCCAATATCTCCAAAGATATGATTCAATCATTGATAAGCATTTCCAAAATTTTAAATAATTCCTTGAGAATCGGCATGATTATTCCCATGATATTAATTATACTTGGAAGTCTTATAATTTCCTCCTCCATTTCATTTGCGAAATGACATTATGTCATTCCCATTTTAAATCTCTTCCAATCTTTGGTGAGAGTACTTTTGAGAGATAAATTCCCCAATATTAAATATTGAACATGGAACATATTCAAATACATAAACCATCCATCATAGAACTTCTCAAGGATTATCCAAAATGTTATAAATGGATTGGAAAAATAGGTTGAATTTCATTTCTCCATAAATTTCAAGGTTATGATAGCAAAGTAACCAGGGTACTTGTTGAGTCGCTCAAATAGAGTCAAGCACAAGTTGGAGATGTTAAGTTTAAGCTATCAAAATCATTTAATACACAAGCTATGAAATTGTCACATAATAGAGAAACTTGTTTCAAGAATTAGAAAATAAAAGGAGACGTATGAAACAATTTTCTTAAGGATCTTTCTTCAGTGAAAAATTAGAACAAAGGGATATTAGTCACAACGCTTAAAACGAATTGGAGATATTTATTCTTCATGCTTCAAAACTACATGACTTTGATGGTAGGTATGGCCCAAATATTTTTACCACCTCAGGCTATTAATACATTTTATAAAAGGGGACAAAATTAATTTCAAATTTGCCTACTTAATGGTTTGAAGAAAATGCCTCTTAGTATCAACATATCTCTAAAAATCTAGAGAGGAGCTTCTATCATTTTTGGATAGAGATAATACTAGTTTAAGACAAGTCACAACAACAAAATTACAATTGGGAGGAATTATTGGTGTGAAATAGTTTTATAGAAGTAACTACGAAGCAATAGATTCATGGTTTGAAGTGTAAAAAATTGAAAACTAGGGTTTCTAAAGCATAAATTTTGAACCTTGAACCCAAAGATTCCAAAGAGGAAATAGAGGAAGAGGTTAGTGTTTCAAACCCTGAACTAGGAAAAACCAAAGGATGACTATGGGGTAAGAAAACATAAGAAGAGGTTAGGTTCTGAACCTTGAATCAAGAAACTACGGAGGATGGCCATAAGGTAAGAAAAGAAAGGAACCATGAGGTAAGAAAATAGAGGAACTACAAAATAAGAAGATAGAGGAACTATGAGCTAAGAAGAGGAAATTGAAAAAAATGAAACCCTAACACGAAAATTTAAGAAAAATATTAAATCCATACCAATAAATAAGACAAAGGTTGAAACTGAAACAGAGAGATACAAGGATGATCAACAAGATCAAAAATATGCTACAAAAATAAAGTACTTAAAATATCCTGAAATTGGCACCAAATCATAGATCTCTTTATTTTGATTCCAACAAATCTTGAATCACCTCAATCCGACATTGTATCAGGAATTTATTATGTTCTAAAGCTTTTGGAAAACAACAAAAAAGTCAACTTGCAAGGTTGGCTGGATAGTGTATGGTTGCCACATGGAAGTCTATATGATGATATCATGTTGATGTCAGTAGGCTGATTAGGTAGTATGGTTCTCAAATGGGCCAATCTTGAGCTAACATGTGGCATTCATTTATTAGACGATGGCAAGCAAATTGGGTTTTGACAATTGGGCCAGTAATTGGTTGACGCATTGCCCAATCACGAGGTGCCATGTGGCACCCTTGATTGGAACAAAATTATTGGGGTTTACTAACTAACCTACATGAGAATCAACCTCAAGACCTATGGAAACATATTTCACTGCTCCACCTTTGGACCACAAAGTACGATTTGATAATCATAGTTGGTGGTCCATATTTAAATTTTATTATTGGAGTCATTGGGGGGAGGGGTTGGGCTAGTCAAGCCCCCACATGGCTTGTAATGTGACTTATGAAAAATGGTGGGAGGGGCAGGATGCATGGCACTTTACCCACACCCCATCCCATGGTTCTGATAAGGAATGAAACCACCCATGAAAGGATTCGAGGCTACGACAGAAGGTCTGGAGAGATAAGCGCTCGGCATTGGGAGTTAGTACATGATCGATGGGGTCAGACTGCGGCCTGGGGCATGTGGCATATCACCTACCCCCATGGCCCACGACCATATGGTGTTAAGGAACCAAGGGTGTGGAGCTCAGAGGGGGCTCAGCCCACATATTTAAAAAATGGTTAACCATTCTATAATTTGCATCTGATACAATGGGTTTCGCGGCTCGAAACCATGACCTTCAGGCCAAAAAATCACCTTACCAACTCATTAATGAGAAGTTTCAATTCCAGTTTTGTAGAGAGGATGAATTGTAGAATAATTAGCAGGAAAATGGAGAAAGAGACCTAACTTGGCCATTCTTCAGCCTTTTTGAGTCCAGAAAGACCCTACACATGCATTTTTGGGTGTTTTGGACACAACAACAGTGTTTTTTTTGTGAATTGAGCATTGTATGTTGATTTAATTTCACATTTGAGCATATAATTTAAAGGACCGCCATTGGAAGTTGGACCCGAAAAAATAGCCTAGGAGTGGTGAACTTTGTCATTAAATTATTGTGTTGGGATGTTGCTTGTATGTTTTTAACTATTTACATTTGAAAAATTTAATGTAGTTTGTGTACTTTTGCAATATCGATCCATTTCCCACAAGACATAAACTAACTTGTAAAACTATATCAGTTTGGTATTAGAGCATGATTTTTGTGAAGGCTTGGCATTTTTTGCAAGTGTTTTTCTTGAATAGTTACAATGTCTAAATTGAAAAGAGGAGAAAGAGTGCTTTAAGAACCAAAGCCTGAATTTGTTTCAAGGAGGCCACAAACTCCACACGTTATGGCACATGAAGAAGGAAAAGAATTTATGTTTGAGGATGATAGAGATTTTAGAAAGGCTTTCTAGGACATGTCTGATATGGTGAAAGTTTTTTACAATGAGAAGATAGCAAGGATGCAAGGATACATTTATAATAAACCAAAAGGTAATGGTGGTGATGGGAGAAAGCCTCCACCTCCACCTCTTCCTTCACCTCCATCTTCACCTCCATCTTCACCTCCTTCATCTCATAGACCTACTCCTCCTCCATCTCCAAAAGCACATGCTAAGTCTCCTTTGATTAAGCTTGAAGTTAAGTTTGAATTGCCTATGTACAATGGGGTAGTAAATGTTGAAACTTTGGATAATTGGTTTGTCAAAATGAAGTCTATTGTAGGATTCAAAAGATTGATGATGATGTCACAATGATCCAGCTTGCTTCTCTTCATTTGGAAGGTGCATCCCTCATCTAGTGGGAGGCTAGAAACTAAGAAGATTTAATGAAAAGTGGTAAAATTATCTCTTCTTGGAATGATTTTATAGTTGCATTAAGAAGGATTTATCCATGAGCTTACATGAAAAAATAAATTATGGATTGGAAAAATTTTATACAAGCTAAAGGCCAAAGTGTCCAATTTACACACAAGAATTTAGAAGAAGAGATTTAATCTTCAGTGTTGATTTTTCTTCACAAGATACTCTCTTTAAATATATAGGTGGATTACATATTTATTTCATGCATGCTATACTTATGTTTAATCACACCAATCTAGATGAAGTATGTGTTGAGGAAACTCATTTAGAATTAAGAGGAAAGAATGTTCCTCAAGAAAATAGCAAGAAACCTTCTAAATCTGGAGACAAGACAAATGCTACTATCAAGAAAGAGGGGGAGAAACTTACCTATAAAAAAATTTCAAAACAAGGCCATGATGAAGACCACAATTGGATATTACATCTAGAAATGAAACTAAAAAAATTCAATAACAAGAGGAAACAAAAGACTATTACTACCACTCAACAAGATTTAGGATCTTATTCAAGTGATGAAATCAAAATCAAAGCCATGGGAATGAAAGGTATAGCTTCTAATGCAAGTAATAGTTCTTCTAGAAAGCTTATTGAATCTCAAAATGATAAAGAAAGAAGTGGGATTTTCCATATCAGGGTCATTACAAAACATACTAAAGTTGATTCATTATTTGATAGTGGATCCCAAGTCAATCTTATCTCCAAAGAAATTGTCAAGAAACTTAATTTAGAAGCTACACCTCATGATAAACCTTACCCTTTAGGTTGGGTATGTGATGATGCCAAATTACAAGTAACAAGAAAATGTAAAATCAAATTTTCTATCACTGCCAATTTTATCGATGAGGTAGACCTTGATGTTTTACCACTTGATATTTGTGGGAATGTTTTAGGGAGTCCATACTTGTACGAAAAAAGCCATATTCTATCACCATGATAACAAATATCATATTTTCAAAGATGGATTTGAGTATATCATTAGATCACATTGCAAGAAGATGGACCTATCTCATGTTAGTGTTGGTTAGATGAAAAGGTTTGTAAATGCTAGTAAGAATTTTTTGTTGTTGATGATTAAAACTAAAGATACTACTAAATCTAAATCTTTCACAGGATGTGATTCTAAACTCAAGCATGGATTGGTTGAATTTTTTAACACTTATGACAATATGTTTAAGGAGCCTAAAGGGTTACCTCCAAAAACAGGAATCCAACATGAGATTCACTTGCAGCAGGATGCACAACTTGCAAATATTGGCATGTATAGAATGTGAGTTTTGGAGAATGAAGAGATCAAGAAGAAAATTCAAGAGTTTCTTGAAAAAGGGGTCATCAAGCCCATCACATATCCTTGTGGGTATTCTATTTTCTTGGTTCCAAAGAAATATGGTACATGGCGCATGTGTGTGGATTTCTGAGCTTTGGCCAAGATCAAAATAAAGAATCATTATCCTCTTCCTCATATTGATGATTTTCTAGATCAATTAAAGGAAGTTTTTTACTTTACTACATTATATTTGAGAAGTGATTATCATCAAGTAAGGATTTATAAAGATGGTATTTGGAAAATTTCTTTCAAGGCAAGGCAAGGTTTGTTTGAATGGTTAGTTATCCCATTTGGGCTTTGCAATGCATGTGCCACATTCATGAGAGTTATGAATGATGTGTTGCGAACATTCCTTGCTGATTTTGTCACTTAGATGATATTTTGATTTTCAGTAAGACTTGTGAAGAGCATGTGAATCATGTGAAACAAGTTTTATATGTCTTGAAAAAATAAAAGTTGTATTTGAAGATTTCTAAATGTGAATTTTGGAAAATCTCTTTGGTTTATTTGGGTCATATTATAGGAGGGAGTGAATTGAAGATTGATCCCTCAAAAGCTAGTGTTATTGTGAATTGGCCTAAACCCAGCAATGTAACAAAAGTTAGGATCTTTTTGGGAGTAGCCTAATATTGGAGAAAATTTATCACTAACTTCTCACTCATTGTAGCACCATTAAATGCTTTGACAAGTGTGAAACAGGTCCTTCAGTGGGGAGGTAAGCAACATAAATCCTTCGACACTTTGAAAGAGAAAATCAATACAACACCATTTCTAGCACTTCCAGATCTTAAGCAGCAATTTGAAATTCAAACCGATGCAAGCAAATATGTTATGGGAGTAGTTTGATGCAGCATGGTGAGCCAATATGTTATCATTCTAAAACCTTTACCAATGCAGTAATTAACTATCCAATGTAATAGCCCTGGTGAAAATTCCATGTAATAAAAGAATAAAGGAAAAAATAATAACCACAGTTGATGGAACACTTATTCCAAGTTGAATGTTGGGAGAAACATCCTAGTGGGTGTTCATTTGGTTTATTATGGCTAAGGAAATGGCTAAGGCTTTGGAAAGGAAAAATGGAATTTTTGGCACATTTATTTATGAAAATAATGGAAAATAGGAGAAAAGGAAGGTGAAAGGTCATAGGTTGCATGTGAGGAGGAAAATGAAGGAGAATAATGGAAAATGAAGAAAATACAGGCCTCATTGATAAAAGGGCTTATGACGACCAGTTTGTAACCTTTTGTTAGTTTAGTTTTAGAGCTCTCTCATTATTCTCTCTGTCTCACTCTAGGACACTTAGAGTTTTCTTGGTGCATTTTGGCATTGGATCAAGAAAGGCAAAGAAGGCAAGATAAAGAAGCGATCAAGCAAGGAAGAGCAGGATCAAGCATCTATAGTAGGATTATTTGTTGGCATTACGATATAGGTGTTGTCCTTGATGGAAACCCACTCACAGGTCAGCTCAGATTTGATAAACGACAAGTTACATTGTAATAGATCAATTCAGAGGTAACAAGGCATTGCTACAGAAGAACATGAAGTTGGAACAAAGGTCTACTGATCAGAATCAAGAAGTTAAAGGAAAAGGATGATTTCAGATATTTTAAGTTGTATACACAGGTTCACCTTGTCAAAGTGGCATATACATGCAGGTTCACAGAACAAAAAGAGCATATACGTATGCATGCACTTTCACAAGAGGAAAAGTGTGTATGGGTTACAAAATTAAGAAAATTCAAGAGTAAAGAGTACCAAGGGTCAATACCATGGTATTAACCCACAATATTGAGTGGAGTAATGACCATTTGATCCCGTCCAAGAATACCACAGGTACTAATTTTTTTTTTTGGTCTGAGGTATTGAGAAAGGTCAAAACTATATAAGGAGGAGAAGGTCAAAGGGCCAAGTGCACAAGTGAAAGGGTTTCTTAGGAATACTTCTATCTGAAGTATATTTTATGTTGCAAGAGCTATGATTATGATATGATCTGAAATATTTTGTGCACCTTGGATACAATGTTGGATCAGGATCATGAGACCTGAAATGACTTAACATTGTATGATTTGATACTGGTTGGGCTAGATCTTATTGCTTACGCATGTTTTATTCATTAAATATCCTGATCTAGGTATGTTTGAAGTCTGGAATAACAACAAAGTAGTAAGTTAATATGTGCATATCTATACGCTTGTTCACCTTGGCAAAGGCGTGTATACACGCAGGTTCGACTCTTCCAAGTAGCATATGCAAAAGAAATTCCTCTTGTTCAGAATGATTGATCTATCTGATCAATGTTTTTGTTTAAATGTTGTCTGTCAATGAAGTCTTCTCATATCTGAAAGCAAAACTGAATGCATAAGGAGTATGTGTCTGATTGATTGATTGATTAAGTGAGAAGGGTTATCTTTGTTGCTAACTCTCTAGATCTCTGTAAATTGATAGTAGATGTTTAGAATATTACTGGTTAGTACATATCTCATTCATAAGCTTTTGTGATTCAGTAGTTTTGAAGGTATATGTAGGTTTTGTTAAAGGAAGTAGCATATACACGTAGGTTGGGTTCATAAAGTAGCGGATGCATTTTGACGTATGATTTTTGAGGTTTCCACTGGTTCTGAATGATGATGCAGGTTTCTAGGTTTAGCACAGTGTTTTGGTGATAGTGATCTAACTGTTCAAATTAAATGATTATTGGTTGATGCAGTTTGAGTTTCAAAGTTCTAATGGGTCCAATGTGAAAATTTGATGAAATGGGGCCATTCATATTATGTTGTTGTGTACCAGAAGCATCGAGATTGAAAATTTATGAAACATGGTCCTTGGAGGAAGAGAGAAGGTCGTAGCCATCTATAGGTTGGTGCCTACATACTTGGAAACATATCAGCTAGTAAAAAATCTAGGGGGTTGTAGCTCCCTTCTAGTAGAAGATGGAAAACAAGAGAAGTTTGTATCCTTCTGCAGGTGGGTTCCTGCGTACGAGTATGAGTATGCACTAGTACAAGATTGTAAACAAATTGTCTTTATATTAAAAGAATATAGAGATGATAGCAGCAGTAGCATGCACACGCAAGTTCACTTCACTGAAGTAGTTTATATAAATCTGATTGGGAAATGAAATATTATATAATTGTAAATACTAATTCACCCCCCATATCAGTATTATTTCCAACAATTGGAATTGGAGCCAAGACTTGCATAAGAAGCTTAATTGCTTGAAGGGAGATATTTTAAGATGAACAATCATGAAGGCATGGGATCTATTAGACCACCAATATTCAATGGGAACAACTTGGTATTTTGGAAAATAAGAACCAGAGCCTATCTTCAATTGCTTGGAGTCGATGTTTGGGAAATTGTGGAAGGAGGATATCAAATTCCAACAGCAATAACTATAGATACATCAGGTAAGAATCTATATGAAACTAATGCCAAAGCAATCAATACTTTATTCAGAAGTCTATCAGAATCATAATTCATCAAAGTCATGTAGATCAAGACAGCCAAAGAGATATGGGACAAAATAATTTTGAGCTATGAATAAGACTCCCAGGTAAAACGTGTTAAGCTCCAAACACTCAGGATTCAGTATGAAACTCTTAAGATGTATAGTGATGAAAGTATTTCTAGTTACTTTTTACATGTAGATGAGATTGTTAATTGTATGAAGAATCTGGGTGAAGAGATAAAGGAGGCTACTTTAGTAGAGAAAAATTTGAGATCTTTGTCTTCTAAATTTGAGTCAAAAGTATCTGCCATAGAAGAAAAACATGATCTTCAATCTATTATTGTTGTTCAACTTCATGGAATTCTAACTGCCTTTGAAATGAGGAAAGGAGGTCCATCATATGTGAGAGAAGTTGCTTTCAAAGCTTTAGCAAAGGGAAAAGAAAAGGAAGAGCGTAATGAATCAGGATATATTTCAAAAGAAGAAGATGAGTTAAACTTTGTCAAGAAACTTCAACGGGGTTTCGAATATTTAGAGGCAAGCTACCATTCAAATGCTTTTTTTGTGGCAAAGTTGGCCATTATGCTGGAAAATGTTTTCATAAATATAATCATTAAAAGGGAAAGGAATATGCAAAAGGCAATAGAAAACAGGTTATTAATAGAAGAAGTTACTATACTCATGAAGACAATGATGGATTATCTAATAGTGATGAAGCTGAAACTGAACAAGATTATAAACTACTCATGGCTTATGACAATGATGGTTTTTTGGATGCCTTAGAAGAGGAAGAATTTCTTGAATAAATCACAAAAATCAAAATCTGTTTGAAATAAAAGAATATGATCATAGACACAATAACACATCAACTCACTGAAAGAGAAAAGCACAATGAAAAACTAGAATGTGAATTTGTGGGTCTAAGAAAAGAACTTGAGAAGAAAAAATCTCTTAATCTTAGATTAGGTTCAGAAACTTTAAATGAAATAATCAAGGTTCAGTGTTATCCTCTTTTAAAGATAGGTCTTGGATATACTAAATAATCATCCCAATCACAAAAGTCATTAGCCTCCACCAGAAACTATCTTGATGAAGCAGAGAACAGTGAACAGTATGTCAATTGTCAGAAAAAGCCTAAAAGTACTCATCAAGTAAATCATGCTCAATTTACTCCAAGGATGAACATCAATATAAGCATCAACCAAAAGGTAAACAATGCCAAAATATCCTATGATCATAGAAATTCCTTTAATGGACAATGCTTTTTCATGCCATAACTTTGGGCATAAGGCTTCTCAATGTGTTGCTTACAAAACTATCATGAATAAAGAAGCATGAAATCAAAGGAGTGTAATAGGAATCAAGAAAAATTCGTATAATAACTTCTCTCCTCTTGAAAATGAAATTGAATGTTTGTTTTGTAATAACTTTGGTCATGAAGAATCTGAATGCAGGAGAAAATTTCTCTTATACGGAATTTATACCTATGGATAAGTACATCTTCCCTATGTGGGTAGTTACACTTAGAACAATAGAAGTAAGGATGTTTAACCTTTTGCTATAGTAGACAGATGAGATAAAGGAACCTACTTGTGATCCTTTGCTTCCTTTGATCTCCTTTGAGTTTCTCCTATCACTCCCACTCAAACTGAATTCACTCAATTGGTACTTGCCAAAATAAACAGAAGAAGACAAAAATCAAATCATATGATCTATATACTGTAAAAAAATGGAATCGACAACATTTGAACATACAGTCATCATAGATATAAACAAGAATATGGTAAAAGGAACAAACAACTTTATTGATTGATAGAAGGAGAAGTTACACCCAATGTGGTTCGATCCGATGTTACTCATCTAGCTTAGTCCAAACCCTCATCAAATCGATAACACATCAATCTAGCAGCATAACATTACTTGATAAGGATTTCAATTCTCAAACCAACAGTATTTCTCTACAATCGAAATTCTAGCCCTTTGATCACTATGATGAATGGTCAATTTATAGGGAAATGCATGTGGTTATGTCATAAATTGGGCATTTAATGGTTCTTCATAATTGGATAGTTAGTTTCCATGGAGAAAGGGATGAGAGGATAGAGGGTTAATTGATCCATAGCCTATCCAAAAACGAGCTCATAGGATGACATAAGAGTTGGGCATCCTTTTAGAATGCTATAGAATCAAGGAATATTCCCAGAATCCTATGTCAATTTCGCTCATCCTCACCCATTACAGGTCAAAGTGAGCCTAAGTGCACTACATCGCAGGTATGAATGGGCCTACCTACTATGCATAGCACTTTCCCCTGACCAAGGCTACGTTGGTGTCCCAAAGAAGCAATTCATCAGGGTTTCAAGCTAGGAAACTTTCATGGATGAAAACATTCAATATGATGACTTGTCTAGGGGATGTAGCAACTTAGTTACAGTTTGATGAGCCCTATTTGTACTGATCTGATCGTCGAGAGTGATGTGCCCAAATAGGCTTGTAATAGGTACCCCCTAAAGAATGAAGTCAAAAATGATAATGTTGAGTGATATGCTTTATGATGTGATGAGGAGGATCTGAAGCGGATGGTGACTTGCATCAATTACAATACATAATATCATGATATCTTTGATTTTTTCATGAATTGTTGAGGGAAGGCATACCCATGCTTAGCATTTAAACTTAACAAGTACATGAATCAGATACTCATCTATAGATATAGACCCATGATAGGATGACCATCTATGTAAATCCATCGTACAGATGCTTTAGTACTCTCCTAAATTTGCAGCTAGGATGGATGAAACTAGATCCGAGGTCTTCTATCTCATTCAATCGTACACTCAAGTATGAGTCTAACTATGTGAAAATGTGATCTGAAGTTGAACATGGGAAGACACCGTCTGATTGCCAGCCAATGATGTAAGATGTTAACAAACGTGAGAGAAATCACCAATAATGATAATGATTCTCATGGTACTACATTATAGTCTGCATGGTATGAATAGATTTTTTGATTTCGAACACCATATAAAGTGTTTCAGTCAAAGGCCTGTGATGTCAACCTATCGCCAAAAGTGAGAAACTTGCCATTGATGTATGCAAGCCTCAAGGTACTACAAGGGTGTTTCTAATGCAACTTACTGGATAATGTGTTGATGTCGACAAGAAGAGACTTGTTGTAGGAGGGCATTGATGTATTCCCCATCAACAACATGAAACAAGTGTAATGATTTTGAAGACAGAATGTGACTGATGACACAATGTTCAAGAATGGCAGTCATGAAAATGAAGGTTTATGAGTATTGCAAAGGATGAAGTTTACTGTGTGACTCCTCTTGAACATTTCGTCAACATTGAATGAACTGGCAACATTGACCCAAAACCAAAGTGATGGATGGTATGATAGACCATAGGTATGATAACCATCAAGCAGATAACCCAACCCAAGTAGTCATAGAGATGAAGTGAAAGTGTCATGTTCAAGAGTGACTTGCTACCATAAGGTGATTTATCCCTTTTTCCCATTTTCCCCAGCCATTGTTGACCAATACCTCTTTATTTTTTAAACAAGCTTGAGAAGGATAACATATGTCTGTAGTATAATTCCACCCTTTGAGTGAATCCATCACTATGTGATGTTTTAATGAGGCTAGCTAAGGTGAAACTAATTCTTGTCATGATGGACAACTTTGTTGCTATTTGATTCTTTAACGAGTTTAACGACAATGAGAACTCGGTCCTTTTCATGTTTAGAGAGTTTGAAAAGGGAAAAAAAGAAAACACCACACGTTCTTTTTCGTAAACTTGTCTCTCAAGTTTGAGAAAGCGTAAAATAATACAAGAGAGAACCTATTGACCATGTTCGATCAACGTATTCCTTTTTTGTAAGTAATCTATCTCAGTCCAGAAAAGAGTTAAACTTATACTGAGTAGATGTTGTTTCCAATCCATTTACAAGATGAAAAGGATAAGCGCTCGGTAATCTTTTCATATTTCAAGATTCTAAAAAGATCTTAAAGAGGTCTCCAGGGGGGTTCCTTTTTCGATGTTTAACAGATCTCGAAAAAGAGATAAAAGTGTGCTCTATGGTCAAAAGTACAATTTACGATCATGCACGTCAAATTCACTATGTCAGCTGTAGATCTTTTCAAAGAACCACCAAACAGATTAAACATACCTGTTTCATTGCTAAAAATAGGTAAAAACTATAGTTTATTCATTTAATGAACATGAAATAACCATAAAATAAGAATTTACCAAGTCAGTTTTACCATTTGATATTTACCATTCAGTTTTGTGCTTTGAATCAGTTTTTACCTTCAACTTCAACAACTAATTGTGGGAGATTTTGTAGATCATTCTCCATGCCATCAGGATCAGGTAGGAGATCTACATCTTCTCTTTCATTTAAGGTCATTATTTTTCAATTTAAAACAATTTTTTTAGGGTTTTGGGGTCCCTAGGGAAAATATACCACGCCTTGGGATCAATGCACCCCAATGCATTGAAAAATATGCTACAGTGTAGTCAACCAAAAGGGTAACTGCTCTACAGCACATTGTTTCAAGACCAAGGCTACACTTGGCGCAGTTTAGAAATTTGCTTCATCATCCTTACCCAAAATATCTTCAATTTTTTGCATGAAATGGATCCTAACTAAGCATCTGGTGTGATTTCAGGCTTTGATTAGATCAAAATGGCTATCACTTGGCATGAAAGAGAACATGAAGAACATGATATGGTTACCCTAAATGATCTTGGTACTGTTGAGGCCCTCAGAGATTGTGGGTTACTCAAATATTTCAAGTTATTCAGGATGACACAACAATTAGAACTATTAGAGTTCTTGGTTCATTCATCAGATCCAGTGGAACAAGTTTTTCACATAAGGGACAAAGTGATCCCTATATTGATTGATGATATTTAATTTCTTATAAGATTGTTGAGACGTGGTGTGCCCATTTCTCTTTCAGGTTTTTCCCGTGGGGTTGAATTAGTGAGGGACTACATTGAACAATTCTGTCGGCTAGGTACACAACCTAGCAAAGATGGGATGATAAACATCAAGGATGTTCGTGATTTTCCCTTGCGATCAATCCTCTTTACTATCGCAAAGTTGGCGGGTAGTGCGACACTTCATTTGGCGAATAGATCATACATGCAGTATGCGCTCGAGTGTCTTGAGCCAACTATATTCAACTCGTGTGAGGCAAAGTACTTTCTTCGATGAAAGATAAACTAACTAAAGTAAAGAGCTCTAAGATGAAAACTTTTGGCTATGATTCAATCTTGATTGCTTTTACTTTGGAGAGAACTCTAATGATGAAACCTTAGCATGTGTCACTGAGTTTAACTGGTCCTAGAGATCCATGGATGCAGAGATGGATCGATTTGATGGCTAGACATGCCGGTTAGTCATCAATCTCATTTTCTACTGCATTCTTCAGTTGGCTCTGTCAACAACGTATTGTCATCGAGGAGAATCCATATGTAGGGATGGATTTTCATGGAGCTCCATATTTGGGACTACCAGTGGGTGCTCAATGGGGTGCTATATGTAAATTGTTTTGACCATGTGTTTTTAATTTTTTGAGTTTTTACATGTTTCTATGTTTTTTTATGTTTCCAAGACTAAGCTAAAAATATTATTATGTATACAGATGTTGGCATTGTTCAACCAATGGGTAATCAATAGGAGGTGGATGAAATAGTGAGGAGAAATGTTGGAAGAACAGTTCTCCAAGATTTGGATCTAACCGAGGCATTGGAGGAGTTATAGGATCATATAGAGGGGTTAACCTTCTACATACCGGATGTCTAGATCAAGGAGTTACCGATAAGACTACAACGCCATACTATTGGTACCTAGCCATTGGATGAGGCTATTGCACATGATAGCTCAAGCAATGACCTTTTATCATGAGAATCATTAGATCTACTTAGGATGATTTACTATATGCATTTTTGGTTTTGAGGTTAGATGACACCCATATCTTGGACACAATTTTTTGTAAAAACGTTAAACATCTATATATTTTACTTTCAGTGTTTTTATATGGTTATGTGTAATCCTATTCAACTGTTGATGTGAATTTAAAAATTACTTTTTACATATGTCGTAAATGTCTGTTTAACACATAGTTTGCTAAAGAATCAGTAAATGTGTTAAAGTTTCTGCGAATGTATTGATATTGAATGTAATCAAAATGTCTTTCCAAGAGACTAACTCTAAGGAACATAAGATAAATAGTTGGATTTCATATGGTATAAACATTCGTAAGTTGTAGTACGACAAGTTGTGAGTCTAGCCTAATGATGAATCAATGAATGTCAAGCAAAATGGAATCAAAGAGGAGTTTGATTAAAGTGCTATACTTAGTGATATTGTTCATAGAACGACTGATACAAATTCCTTGAAAACTCACTAACTAGCCACTTGGAGTGAATATGGCCCATGTTGTAGAAGATAGGTTGTACGTACTATGACTAGCACCATCGTCATAACCAATAAATGGTTCCAAAGTTTCTGACATCTACAACAAATGCAAAGCTGATTACTAACTGTCATGCGGAAAGAGTTATTTTTGCGGACAAACCTAACCTCCCTAGGAGTCTAAGACTCTCTAGTGACAAACAAGACAAACAAGAGCAATCCTTCTCTAAATATACATTATTATATGAGAAACCAAGTGTTGTTCGATCCTACCT
>APFE031246698.1:0-27549 GCA_000404065.3 Pinus taeda | reverse complement strand
GAGGAACACTTCTTGGAATCAAATGAATATCATGATCATGATCACGAATAGGTGGGAGACCTTTGGGAGTCTCAAATACCTTGGAATGATTGTCCAAGACTTTTTGGAGATCTGGAGAATAGATGATTTCGATGTGGGAACCTCTAGCGAACATAATTGTGCAATTACACCTCGTTGTTCTTTTTTTAGAAGCTCTGTCATACCATTAGAGTTGATTATCTTTCTCGGTTTCCTTGTAATACCCCTTAATTCAACTTCCTTTCCTTCCGCACAAAATTTCATGAAAAGTTCTTGAAAATTAATCGTACCCAAAGATTGTAGCCATTGGACTCCTAGTAAAACATCAGCACCACCCATTGGAATGGAAAGCATTGGGCCATTCAATACATATTCTCCCATGGATAGCTTGATATTATGGCACTTTCTAGAGCAATTTATGGTTCCTCCACTTACAACCATCACTTGACACTCTGGTGCTGGATATAACAAGCAATTCAATTCCTTTGCTATCTTACAATGGATAAAATTATGGGTACTTCCTGAATCAATCAACACTATTACCTTTTTTTTCTTGATATGACTTTCTATCTTGATAGTTTGAGGAGTGGTAATTCCAGCCAATGCATTACAAGATATGGTTGGATTCATTTCTTCTTTATCTAGGGTTTTTTCATGCAGTACATCTTCTTCTTTTAATATTTCTTGTTCCTTTTCTTCCTCCTCTTCACAATCTATGTAGAATAATTTCTTCTCAGCACACTTATGACCTTTAGTGTACTTGCTATCACAACTATAACAAAACCCTTTTTACTCTTTTTTCTTATAATTGTTGTGGTGTCAACCTTGTAGGTTGTGGAAGGCTAGGGGCAACAACACTTCCATCTTTATAGTTGTGCGTGGTAGGCTTCCTAGTTGCCATAATTTTGCTTTCCATTTTTCTTACTAACCTGAATGCCTTTTCCAATGAATCAAGTTCCCAAAGGTTAACCTCGTGTTGGATATTATCCTTTAAAGTCCCTATGAACACATCAATCCTATGCTCCTCTAGAATATCTTTTACCCTTATGTTCAATTTTTGGAAGTCCTCAATGTGCTCCATAATTGAACTTTTGTTTGAGATTTATCAATTGGCTAAAAAAGGTGTTGCTTTTTGTATCCTCATAATGTGCTATCATTTCTTCAGTAAAAATTGTGCAAGTGACAATTTGTTTACAAGAGAAAAGCCATCAATACCATACAAACTGATTTGGTTCCAAATATAAAGTTGCAATATGTACCTTTTGTGTGTTTTGCACATTATGGAGATCGAAAAATTGCTCCATCTGTTGTATCCATGTTCCGGGATCCTTGCCCTCAAACTTCCTCATATCAATTTTTGGAACATGGTGCGTCTTCAATCCAACATTAGAGTATATGAAATCATGATTAACATTTCTTTTGTTCTCATCATGAGTTTCCTTTACTACCCTTTCACCATTAGTGATCATTTCTTATAGAAACTTATTCAAATTTATCTTTAATTCTTCCATCTTATCGTCCATGCCATTCATCTTAGCATCCATGCCATTCATCTTAGTTTCCATACCATCCATCTTAGCTTCCATCTTAACATGCATGCCATTCATATTAGTTTCAACACCATTCATCTTGGTTCATTTACCTTTACTGAGAATGAAATTTGTTGTACTTGGTCTTGTAATTTTGATATATCATGTTGCATTTCTTCCTCTTCTTCATAAGTCATGCTAGAGCTTTTAGGTTTCCTACTAGGTGTTTCCATTTTCTTTCTTGGGGGCATTAATTAGTGCTAATAATTCTTCACTATTCCCTTTTAATTCCTTCAAAATAATTTTTCAAACCAATCTGATGCAAAATTTAAAAACTACACACCTTTTTTCACTTTGTAAGAGCTCGATATTGAATCTATTGTATCTCTGTAACCGCAGATCTCGAATAATTGAAATTCCATCTTATGGTAGCCCTTTGAGTTCTATTTCTAACCCCGTGAGTTTGATTGAGATTGGATTGTCCAAGGAAGAGTTATGCCAAATCTCCCACAGTGATCTAATTATAAACTAGTTCAATAGAGCGAACTTGTACGACATGCCACCTGTCACTGTTTCGACCTTAGTTCCTAAAATTGATAAATGTAAAACTAAAAGTTGTTCTCTTTTTGAAACTTCTTATGAAATTTCAATCTGATGCTCAAAACCAAAGTTATGGAAATTTTCCCTAGGTGACCTGTTTGGAATGTAATTCGGGGTTTTGCAAAAAGCCTAACTTCCTTAGACTATATCTCTGAACATCTAGTGAGACTGACCTGAAATTTGGAACCGAGGTTCAGATTGATTTTTTCTCAAATGGGTTTTTGTTTTAGCTTCTAAAACTTTGTAGCGATAGAGTTATAGTGAAAATCCCACAATGACCTATTTTAGTTTAAATTCTGGTCCTTGCAAAACCCTAAATTCCTCAGATCATATCTCCACAAATATAGTGAGACAATATTTGAAATTCAGACCCAAGTTTCAGCACGATTTTTCCTCAAATGATATTTTTTTCACTTCTGAAACATCGCAGAAAAAAATTTATAGCCAAAATTCCACGACGATCTATTTGGAGCAGCAAAACCCTAGAATCCAAAGCTCTAGTACCAAATGTTACGAAACCAACTCACAAAAAGATAAAAAGATAGATCAACGCCTTAGAATTCAGCCTCTTCAAAGGGTCAACCTCCTTTAAATTATACAAATGAATAATTCTTGGATGATTCAAATGACTAAACCTCCCTTCTATATATAGGAGTCTAAGGGGTCATAATTTAATCAAGTCGACATAATAGTAATAACGTAAGGGCAAAAAAATAACAATAGTGGGTTTCTAAGGGGCAATACTAATAACGATATGGGGGCAATAGGGGCACAACAATAACAATAAGGGATACAATGACAATAGTAAGGGGGGAATCACTAGTATTATAGGGGCCTAACATAACATTTGAGGGTTGCTTAAATTGTTGAAGATTTTATTCAATGAAGATGAATAATCAAATCGCTAAAGCTTATCTTAATGAGAGTAATAAGCTTGATGGTTCCAATTACACAAATTGGAAATTTAAGCTCGAGACTCTGCTTGAGGGACAAAATGCCTATGGCATTGCCACTGGTGATGAAGTCAGGCCGACTACTACAACTGGTGGATCGAATACAACAATTCAAGACTAGGAGAAAAGGGAGATGAAGGCAAAGGTGCTACTTAAATTATCAGTCAAGGATTGCATCATCCCTCACATTCGGGATTGCAAGACAACGAATTACATCTGGAAAATTCTCAAAGAGATGTATGAGATCAAGAACACCAGTTGAACCTTGTACCTCAGGAAGAAGATTCTCTCAATCAAGATGGATGAGAATGAGTTTATTTCTTCATTCATATCCCGGATAAAGTAAGTTAAGGATAAACTAACCAATATCGGTCAAACCATGACAAATGATGATTTGGTGATAATTACCATGAACGGAATGACAGATGATTCTTAGATGTTTATAACCAGATTGAATTGAAGAGAAAAGCCTCCAGGCTTTGAAGAGCTCATTGGGATTTTTCTACAAGAAGAGGAATGGAGGTTGTCTCTCAAACCTCAAAATTTAGATCTTGCATTGATGACAAAGTTTAAGCCAAAGGGGAAAGAGTGGCTGATCACAAGAGAGATAGTGCATCAAGAACAAGGACACCACAAGGTATGAACTCACATAAACATGACTCTGTTTTTAAATGCTTTTATTGTGGTAAGATAGGTCATATTGCTAAATTTTTCCATAAGAAAAAGGCAGATGGGGAGAGGTACAAGCAGTGAAGAGATGCAAGTCATTTGGCTGATGTAGATGTAGATCAGAATTAGGATGTCAGATTGTTTATGGCTAAGGCCGAGACTACTTTAGCTACTGAGGAGGATGAATCAGATATTTGGTTCGTAGATTCTGGAGCCTCCTCACATATGACAGGAAAAAAGCAATGGTTTAGAAATTGTAGAGAATCAAACACTGGAGTAAAAGTATACCTTGGAGATAATAGAGGGTATGAGATCAAGGGACATGGAGATGTTCTTGTTACTCTACTTGATGGAAAGATCTAGAATATATCTGATGTGTGGTATGTTCTTGGTATTAAGAGGAACATGATTTTTGTATTAAAGATTACAAATCAGGATCTCAAGGTAGAATTTTTTAAATCTCATTGTATTATTAAAGACTTGTTGGACCAGATGAAGCCTATTGCTACAGGTATTTGCATAGGAGGACTCTACAAACTGGATGTGAAAAGTACACCACAACAAGCATTGATGTCATTGGATAAGTCTGCTAAAACTTTGTGGCATCAACAACTTGGGCACATCAATTTCAGTGACTTTCTTTTGTTGCAGAAAAAAGGTATAGTAGATGGTATTCCTGTTTTGAAAAAGTTGCATATTGATTATGAAGCATGTGCATTTAGTAAACAACATAGAGATGAATTTCCTGCTATTAAAGATAGGAAACATAGGTATATACTCGAACTTGTACACACTGATATATGTGGCCCTGCAGACAAAATCATTAGGTGGGGCCTACTACTTTTTAATCTTTGTTGATGATTGTAAAAGATTCAAATGGGTATATTTTCTTAAACAGAAGAATGATGCTTTTGAGTATTTCAAGCAATTCAGAAACACGATTAAGAAGCAGCCAGGGAAGTTCATCAGGATTCTTCGATCAGGACAAGGTGGAGAATTCAAGAAAGGGGTTTTCATCAAATACTGCAAAGAGCATGGGATACAACAGTAGTTTACAACACCTTACACTCCTCGGCAGAATGGAGTAGATGAGAGGAAAACTAGAACACTGGTGGAGTGTGCTTGTAGTATGTTGAAAGGTAAGAATCTAGCTAATGGTTTTTGGGTAGAAGCTGTTAATACTGCAGTGTATTTGAAGAATAGGAGTCCCACTAAAAGTCTTGACTATAAAAATCAATTTTGAAGCATTGTTTGGCTTCAAGCTTGCAGTAAGTCACCTTAGAGTATTTGGTTGTAAAGCTTTTGCGCATGTTCCCAAAGAGAACAGGAAGAAATTGGATACGAAGACCATTAAATGTACCTTCATTGGATACTGTAGTGAGTATAAGTCTATAAAATGTTTTATCCTTCCATTCACAAGGTGTTTTTTAGTAGAGACATAGTATTCCTTGAACAGGTTGATGATGGAAATCCTGTTCAAAAAAATGAAGAATAACATGTAACCTTACTTTTAGATGAGGATATTAAAACAGGGATCAATCAACAATAGCAACAATAATAGCAACAACAACAACAGCAGCAACAGCAACAGGAACAACAATAGTAGCAGGACAAAGAGGAAGAATTCAAGTTCAGTTCACAAAGAGAAGAACACAACAGAATAGTTGAACCCCCATCGCTCAGGAGATCTAGCAAGCTGAAACTATTACGAGCTCGATATAGGGATTGTGCGCTCATGAATGGTATGTTAAACATTACAGAACCTTCTTATTTTTATGAAGCTAGTAAGAGTTTTTAATGGAAGGAAGAAATGAAGGAGGAATATGAATATATTATTAAGAACAATACTTGGGATCTAGTAAAGCTTCCTCATGGTAAACAACCCATAGGTTGCAGATGGTTATTTAAATTGAAATTTAAAGTAGATGGGTCTATTGATAAGCATAAAGCAAGGTTGGTTGAAATGGGGTTTTCCCAGAAAGAAGGTATTGATTTTGAGGAAACATTTGCCCCTGTTGCAAAAATAAATACCACTAGACTAATTATTGCTTTAGCCACTTAGCATCATTGGAAAATACATCTATTAGATGTTAAATCTGATTTTTTAAATGGAGATTTAAAAGAAGAAGAATACTTAGTGCAGCTTGAGGGGTTCGTTAAGAAGGGAGACGAGCAATTAGTATGTAGATTAAAGAAAGATTTATATGGTTTAAAGCAGGATCATAGATCCTGGTACGAAAAAATTGATTCATTTTTCCTCATGCATGGTTATAAATGGAGAAAAAATGATCCCAATTTGTATATTGTGTTTAATGATGAGGGACATATAGTGTTGATTTCTTTATATGTAGATGGTCTGATCATGAGAGGGGGTGTAGACAATCTCATTGAAGAAATGAAGCAGCATTTATCACAAAAATTTGAGATGAAGGACCTTGGAGAAATGCATTATTGTTTGGGTCTAGAAGTTTGGAGAGATTCAAACCAAACTTTCTTGTTCTAGGGTAAGTATGCTAAGAGTTTGTTGACTAAATTTAAAATGGATGAGTCCAAGGATGCGTTTGTGCCTTTACAACAGAATAGCAAACTTCAGGTGGATGATGGTTTGAAATATGCAGATACAACATTGTGCAGATAGTTGGTTGGTAGTCTTATCTATTTGACTATAACGAGACCAGATCTAGCTTATGCAGTGAGTGTTTTGAGTCAGTTCATGACTCGAGCTCATGAGAACCATTGGATTGCAGCAAAAGGAGTGCTGCCGTATCTGCAAGGAACTTCATACTTTGGTATTTTGTATTCTGACTCATTTGATATTAGTTTGACAGGTTATACAGACTTTGATTGGGCGGGAAATTTAGATGATAGAAGATCACTTACAGGTTATGCCTTTCGCATTGTGTTTGGGGTCATCTCTTGGTGCAGCAAGGCGTTATCCTCAGCAGAAGCAGAATATCAAGCTATGTGTGTAGCAACATGTGAGGCAATTTAGCTGCACAGACTTCTCCAAGGTGCAGGAGTAAAACATACAGAAGCTACAATTATCAATTGCGATAATCAAAGTTCCATCAAACTAGCCTACAATCCTGTGTTTCATAAGAACACTAAGCACATAGACACACAATTTCATTTTGTCAAGGAGAAGTTGCATTCCAAAGAGATTTGTGTTGAATATTGTAATTCTTGTGATAATATGGCTGATATATTTACTAAGCCTCTGGGAAGACCGAAGTTTGATTTGTTTAGGGACATGTTAGGTGTGTTTAAGAACCCTTTCTCCATTAAGGGGGAGTGTTAGAATTAATGGAGATTAGGTAATTATTGTTACGTAGTTATGATTGTGCTTTTCTTGGACATTTAGTTCCTATCATTCGGGGATTTGATTTACTATCCCTAACTAAGTGTATCTATTTATTATGGGAGTTTAATGTGAAGCCTAAGTGGGGTGTTTGCTTGTAGGAGCTCCTGGTGATCCGCACCTGTGAGCTCCTCTAGCATTGTCTGCCAATTCATGTGCATTGTTTGCCAATTCATGTCTTCCATGTGCAACTGTTGACAACATATAAATAATATTTATAAATTAAGATCCATTTTACCATATAAATTAAAATAAATATTGACTAACCATTTTTTAATTTAATTAATCCGCACATAAAAAATTGATCTACAATATAACAAGATTCTTAACAATGGATATTCACCCCTCTTCTTGGTAGATCTAGAATTAAGATGAATCAAGACTGAACTAAATGTAATGACAATAATTATAACTTAAAAGAAAATTATAGTTCAATTAATTGTCATTGCTATTATTATTATTATTTTAATCTTTTCAATGTGAGATGTACCGTAAAGTAGGTGTTTTGATACATATCATAGTTTGATACCTATCCATGTTTAGTAAGTATTAAATTTATATCACTATACTAAGGAATAAAGAGGTAGTCTAATTTATAGACTAAATGACCTTTTTCACGACTATTTTTCTCGTTAATTTCAATCAAAACCGGACAAATATTTTTAAAAGTTTGAGTTTAAATTGTTTAATCTACATAATTCGAGTAGTCCTCGAGTTTTTCAAAATGGTGAATCTATTTATATATTTAAATATGTATTTTAAACAAAAATTATTAAAATTGTATTGTAAATTATTGTAAATTGTAAATTGGACACCCAATTTGAATTTCTAACAGGAAAAATTATCTTAACTTTCAAGAGTTTGTTTAATTCAACCTTTATTTGATTCTCTAAGTTAGGATGAATCTTCCTTAATTTCTGTTGTACTATTTTTTCTTCAGATATCATCGGGATTGTATGTTGTATGATAGATGTATCATACGTTTTCAAAAAATCATATTTCAAAGTGAAAACATTTTTATATCTATGCAATAATATGATAAATGCAATGCTTTCTTCTGAAGTAAGTTCTAATCCAAAATTGATGTTTTGTGAATTATCAATTAGCAACAGCAACAGCAGCAGCAGCAACAACAACAACAATAGGAACAACAACAAAAACAGCAGCAATAGGATAAAGAGGAAGAAATCGAGTTCAATCCACAAAGAGAAGAACACAGCAGAATAGTTGAACCCCCACCCCTCTGGAGATCTGGCAGACCGAAACCATTATGAGCTCGATATAGGGATTGTGCGCTCATGATTGGTATGTTAAACATTGCAGAACCTTCTAATTTTTATGAAGCTAATAAGAGTTTTGAATGGAAGGAAGCAATGAAGGAGGAATATGAATCTACTATTAAGAATAATACTTGGGATCTAGTAAAGGTTCCTCATGGTAAACAACCCATAGGTTGCAGATGGTTATTTAAATTGAAATTTAAAGCAGATGGGTCTATTGATAAGCATAAAGCAAGGTTGGTTGAAAACGGGTATTCCTCGAAAGAAGGTATTGATTTTGAGGAAACATTTGCCCATGTTGCAAAACTAAATACCATTAGACTAATTATTGCTTTAGCCACTAAGCATCATTAGAAAATACATCAATTAGATATTAAATCTGCTTTCTTAAACAGAGATTTAAAAGAAGTATACTTAGTGCAGCCTGAAGGGTTTGTTAAGAAGGGAGAAGAGCATTTATTATGTAGATTAAAGAAAGCTTTATATGGTTTAAAGCAGGCTCCTAGATCCTGGTACGAAAAAATTGATTCATTTTTCCTCATGCATGGCTATAAACAGAGAAAAAATGATCCCAATTTGTATAATGTGTTTAATGATGAGGGACATATAGTGTTGATTTATTTATATGTAGATGATCTAATCATGACAAGGAGTGCAGACAATCTCTGAAGAAATCAAGTAGCAATTATCACAGAAATTTGGGGTGAAGGACCTTGGAGAAATGCATTATTGTTTGGGTCTAGATGTTTGGAGAGATTCAAACCAAACTTTCTTGTCCCAGGGTAAGTATCCTAAGAGTTTGTTGACTAAATTTAAAATGGATGAGTGCAAGGCTGCATTTGTGCCTTTACAACAAAACAACAAACTTCTGGTGGATGATGGTAAATATGCAGATGCAACATTGTACAGATAGTTGGTTGGTAGTCTTATCTATTTGACTATGACGAGACTAGATCTAGCTTATGCAGTGAGTGTTTTGAGTCAGTTCATGACTCGACCTCATGAGAACCATTGGATTGCAGCGAAAGGAGTGCTGAGGTATCTACAAGGAACTTCAGACTTTGGTATTTTGTATTCTGACTCATTTCATATTAGTTTGACAGGTTATACAGACTCTGATTGGGCGAGAAATTTAGATGATAGAAGATCAATTATAGGTTATTCCTTCAACATTGTGTTTGGGGTCATCTGTTGGTGCAGCAAGGCATTATCCTTAGCAGAGGCAGAATATCAAGCTATGTGTGCAGCAACATGTGAGGCAATTTAGCTGCGCAGACTTCTCCAAGGTGCAGGAGTAGAACAGACAGAAGCTACAATTATCAATTGTGATAATCAAAGTTCCATCAAACTGGCCTACAATCCTGTGTTTCATAAGAACACTAAGCACATAGACACACAATTTCATTTTGTCAAGTAGAAGGTGCATTCCAAAGAGATTTGTGTTGAATATTGTAATTCTTGTGATAATATGGCTGATATATTTATTATGGGAGTTTAATGTGAAGCCTAAGTGGGGTATTTGCTTGTAGGAGCTCCTGATGATCCGCACCTGTGAGCTCCTCTAGCGTTGTTTGCCAATTTATGTCTTCCATGTGCAATTGTTGACAACATATAAATAATATTTATAAATTAAGATCTATTTTACCATATAAATTAAAATAAATATTGACTAACCATTTTTTAATTTAATTAATCCGCACATAAAAAATTGATCTACAATATAACAAGATTCTTAACAATGGATATTTACCCCTATTCTTGGTAGATCTAGAATTAAGATGAATCAAGACTGAACTAAATGTAATGACAATAATTATAACTTAAAATAAAATTAGAGTTCAATTAATTGTTATTGTTATTATTATTATTTTAATCTTTTCAATGTGAGATGTACCGTAAAGTAGGTGTTTTGATACATATCATAGTTTGATACCTATCCATGTTTAGTAAGCATTAAATTTATATCACTATACTAAGGAATAAAGAGGTAGTCTAATTTATAGACTAAATGACCTTTTTCACGACTATTTTTCTAGTTAATTTCAATTAAAACAGAACAAATATTTTTAAAAGTTTGAGTTTAAATTGTTTAATCTACATAATTCGAGTAGTCCTCGAGTTTTTCAAAATGGTGAATCTATTTATATATTTAAATATGTATTTTAAACAAAAATTATTAAAATTGTATTGTAAGATTTACGAGAGGTTTTTCGGCGTAAATCACAAGATTTATCATTTGTCGAGGTCAGTGTGGTTTATCGTCACCACAAGTTGAAGAAACAGATCCAGCTTTGCATGTTAAATAGTTTGAGTAGAGCCGCCAACAACTAACTTGACCAATGGCTAATTGTAAGATTTTAATAAATTCCTATAAAAAAAAGTTATTTCATATATATTTTATACTACACCATAAAAAAAACCATTATAAAATTATTTTATTCATGTAAAATTCTATTAATACATTTTCGCCTCCAACAGCTAACTAGACCATGGTCAATTGTAAGATTTTAATAAATTCCTATATAAAAAAGTTATTTCATATATAATTTATACTGCACCATAAAAAAAACCATTATAAAATTATTTTATTCATGTAAAATTCTATTAATACATTTTCCTTATTTATGAATAAAACTATTTTATTAGATTAATGTGATATAAAAATATAACAAAAAAATATTTTCATATTTCAACGCTCACATTAATATTAATATTCAAACTATGTATTTATGTGGTTAAACTATTTGGTATCTTACCAAATAGCAGCACACCCTCATGCTAAACTCAAAATAACTTACTCTTTTAATTATTAATGGTTATAAATGCTTAAATCTTTTATTACATCACAATGGTTCGTGGAAGTTATAAATGGATTCTCAATGGATATATATATATAATATAATATGCTGTCCAGTTTTCATAGTTATAAACAGTTACCAAATTCTGAAAGGTGCAAACAATTTTCATGGACTACCAGACTTTACTTATTTCTAAAGCAACGCCGTATAAGTGGGCCACGATGAAGTGCACCCCAAAAAATCTCCGTTATATTTATGTTTATAAATGGTAACATTGTGGCGATTTACGATCGCATCTTTTCATCTTCTCTCATCGCCCTTCTTGATATCGAGCAGTTTTTTTCTTACTTTTTGCTTCTAGCACCAATAGCATTGTCTGATAAATATCGAGAAGGATTTGTCATGGCGGAGTGGATGATGAGCAGCGAGGCGGAGGATTTGATGAGCGGCGATGAAGAGGATTTGATGATCGGCGATGAGGAGGATTTGATGGAGGAAAATGAAGATGTTTCAGCTACCTCCATCCCTGACGGCAACATCAGGCTCATCTCTCAACAAACTTTATTGCCGTCACAGAGGGAGGATTTACGTAAGGTAATGGATATCCTTGTTGTAAAAGAACAGTTTGCCCGCACACTTTTGATTCATTATCGCTGGGATTTTGCAAGATTATTTGATGCATTTGTAGAGAGGGAGAATGACTGGTTATTTTCCCAAGCGGGGGTCGCTATTAGACCGGAATCCACAAATTCCCTCTTTGTTACCATCTGCATGGTCTGTGCAGAGCAAGATTTGAAGGAAGAGGACACCACAATGATGAATTGTGGTCACACTTTCTGTAATGTGTGTTGGACGAAGCACTTTGTTTTTAAGATAAACGAGGGACAAAGCAAGCGGATTAAGTGCATGGCTCCCGACTGTAATGTCATCTGTGATGAAGACATTATACGAAAGCTAGTCACTGTAAAAGATCCTGGAGCAGCCCAACGCTTCGATCGCTTCCTATTTGAGTCCTATATTGACGACAATGACAAAGTGAAGTGGTGCCCTAGTGCTCCCAATTGTGGAAATGCAGTTCGAGTTGAAGGAGATGTTTACTGTGAGATCCAGTGCACTTGCGGACATCAGTTTTGCTTTAATTGTTTGGCTCAACCACACTCTCCTTGCTCCTGTTCGATTTGGAAGCTTTGGGATAAGAAATGTCAGGACGACTCTGAGACATTAAATTGGATTACAGTTAATACCAAGTTGTGCCCCAAATGTGGGAAGAAGGTGAATAAAGATGGTGGCTGCAACTTGGTGAGCTGCGTATGTGGCCAAAACTTTTGTTGGTTGTGTGGTGGCGCCACTGGAGGTAGACATACCCAAACAAGCATTGAGGGGCACAGCTGTGGTCGATATAAAGAAGATGAGGGAAAGGATATTGAGAAGGCAGCACGTGATTTGAAAAGGTACACACATTATTACTCCAGATGGAAAGCTCATAAGGATTCTCTGGAGCTTGAAACAAAGCAAAGGAATTTATTAGAGGAAAATATTTTAGATTTTGAAAGCAAGGAATCCCGTGTTAGTGACTATAGATGGCTACTAAATGCCCTGCAAAGGCTGTTTAGATCAAGGCGTGCCCTTGCTTATTCATATGCTTTTGCATTTCACATGTTTGGTGATGACATACTCAGACATATATTGACACCACTACAAAAAGAAATGAAACAGAATCTTTTTGAAGATCAACAGCAGCAGCTAGAGGGAACAGTTGAAAGGCTTTCAAAGATTATCGAGGGGCCTTCTGATCAACTGAGTGTAATGGCCAACCGAACGCAAGTTATGGATCTCACTTGCGTCGTCGATACAATGTGTCGAAGAATGTATGAGTTTATCCAAAATGATTTGGTCCGTGACCTTCACTTGACAGCACATCCAATTGCTACATATAATTCCAAGGGTGTCCACATACTATCTATCTGATACGTAATCGATATCACATAGATGACACAAACCATTTTTAGTAGTCTTTGTTCTTCTTAACGTTTCTTACATTCATTGTCTTTGGAGTTGTATTTCGTATTAACCAATACCAATGGCATTAGTCATGTAGTTGAGATTAAGTCAATGGTCGAACGTCTCTTACATTCATTGGTTTCTGGATACCAGGCACACAATCAGAATGGTTTTTGGATACCAGGCACACAATCAGAATGGTTTTTGAGTTAACTAGTATTAAAATAACGCATATTCTACATTTTTCCCCTAGAAACCTCATGTTCAAAGCCCCTAGAAACCTCATGTTCAATGGTATTTCTAAAGCTCTTTTATATCATGTGTTTTTTCATGTTCAATGGTATTTCTAAAGATCTTTTATATCATGTGTTTTTTCATGTTCAATGGTATTTCTAAAGCTCTTTTATATCATGTGTTTATGGTAGTTTACTCAAGCGTGTGAGGTGATGTAACCCAAAACAATCGATGATGTAACCCAAAACTGTCTCCAAAATGTTTCGATCTTTCTTCGCGGTGTTCCTTTGGTTTTTTTTTTTTGGTGTGTTTTTGTGCGCTGATTGAATTGTCTTCAAGTGTGGTTGAATGCTTGTATATTTAACTTTTTCATGGAGTTCAAACTATCATTGTCAGGCTGAATTGCTATTGCTAGGATGACTGGTATTTTTGTAAGCCAACTTGGTTTAGAGGGGGATATTTGACTCTTTTCACTCTAAATATTTTTTTTTACATGATATAACATGTCTAATAGAGTCTTTACATATGAAAATGACTTATGGTTTTTGACTTCTTGAAAATGCCTTAGAAGCACTTAATAGGTACTTGAACTATAAATAAAATGATCTTGAGCATAAAACCTATACTACAAAATAATAATAATATACATAAAATCAATAGTGCATGAGACATTATGAAGACCAAACCTAATAACATTTTCCAGCATAATTTATTGATGTGATAATATAGAGTAAATCTAATAAAATATCTCAAAATGGGACTACATCCTCATCACCTGAATAGTTCAGCTTTACATCATACAAACCACCTGTCTTCCTATGAATTTTGTACATTGTTTGACAACTTGTTATGGTCTATGTATCTATTCTAAGAGAAGACTTCACCTAGAGTTGGATGGGATCTCGCATGTGAGGGCGAGTTGGTAGAGCATTTGTTTTGGCAGTAATGGATCTGTTTCTCGGTTTGAATAATCCATTTACGTGTCAAATCTTATGAAGATGTGGACTGATTTGTATTTGTATCTTGATTTGTATTTGTATCTTGATTTGAAATGTGGATCTGCAGACCCAACTTCAAGACCCCGTGTATCTGGTAATACATGGATTATTTATATGTTACAGGCCATGTACTTTATATAACTTTAAATGTTATGCAACATATCAATATTACTAGCAACGGGTCAAAAACAAATATGAAGTCTGCATATTGTGATTCTCCCCGTGTAATCTACAACCACATATCTATGTACTGCTTCAAGGTTGCTTGATGAATAATTCTCATATTTCTACGCATAATGTAACATATAAACAATGAAGTGCAGGATACAAGTTTAGAATGATGAAATATATTACACCGCATATCTATGTACTGCTTCAAGGTTGCTTGATGAAAAATACTCATATTTCTGCGCATAATGTAACATATAAACAATGAAGTGCAGGATACAAGTTTAGAATGATGAAATATGCTCATTGGTAGGAATGTTTGATACAACAATGGCTATGATTTGATTATTGTTGATAATAAGTACATTACTTCCTGGGTATCTTTTTTTTTTAATTTTTAATTTTTTTAATTTTTTAATTTTTTTTATTGTAGCTATTAAAGATATATTTTTTTATGATGATGCTCTAAAATAACAAGCTTTTTAATTGTTAGCTATTAGCTAATACGGGTAAAAGTGTATCACCTGATGAGCATTTTCATTTTCTGATCATAGCTCCTGAAAATATATGTGAAATGACTTTTTGGTAGTAGTTTTGATTGTAGGCCAATACTGGTAAGGTGACTTGCTTTGATGATGTTATGAAGCTAGGTCACAAAAAGATGGAAAAGATAGATCAACCACTAAAAAAATAAGCTTCTTCGAGGGATAAACCTCCTTTACATTAAACAAATGAACAATTCTTGGATGATACAAATGATAAGACCTCCTTTCTATATATAAGAATCTAAGAGGTCCCAATCTAATGAGAGCCTAGATAACAATAATATTGTAGGGGCACAACAATAACAATAGGGGGCTTCTATGGGGCACAATAATAACAACATGGGGAATACTTGGGCACAATAATAACAACATGGGGAATACTTGGGCACAATAATAACAACATGGGGACCACATGGGAAAACAATAAAATAAGGGGGTTGCACTAATAATAAGAAGGGGCTACACTAGTAGTATAGGGACCTAACATGCCCCTCTCCTTCAAAAAGCGTTGTCATCAATGCTTGAGTAGTTCTTGATGATTATGTATAAAATTCTCCTCCTCCCATGCAAAATATTCAGTAGTTAAGTTCTTCCACTTGATGAGATACTCAAAAATTGATCGATTTCATAGTTGTTGGGTTCTTATTTCCATTACTTTTTTAGGTTCCACTATGACTTTTCCTTCCTCGTCAAGTTCTAGCAATATTATTTGAGCTAGGAACTTGTCACCTATAACCTTATTTAAGAATCAAACATGGAGAACTAGGGGAGCTCGGGAAGATGTAGGAAGTTACAATTTGTATTTCATAGTACCAATGTTTTGCATCACCTTGAGGACCATAGTAATTTGGTGATAATTTATTATCCTTCTTAGCTTGCCTGAGGGACATTTGTTTGTAAGGTTGTAGCCATAAAAATACCCAATCGCCTACATCAAAACTTCTTTCACTGTGATGTTGATATTCTTGTTGTTTCATTTATCCTTTAAAAGTTGGACAACTTGTTGTTGATGCTCGATGTGATCTTTCACTGTTTGAACCTTTTTCTTCTTGATAAGTCCTTCTATCTTGAGAGTTTGAGGAGTGGTAATTCCTGCCAATGCATTAAAATATGGCCAGATTCATTTCTTCTTTATCTGGGGTTGGTTACTAGTGTATATCCTCTTCTTTTCATGTTTCTTGATCCTTTTCTTCCTGTTTTTCACAATCTATGTAAAATAATTTCTTCTCAACTCACTTATGACCTTTAGTATATTTTCTATCACAACTGTAACAAAGCCCTTTTTGTCTTTTTTCTTCCAATTGTTGTGGTGTAAACCTTGTAGGTTGTGGAAGGCTAGGAGAAAAAACACTTCCATATTTATAGTTGTGAGTGGTAGGATTCCTTGTTTCCATAATTCCGCTTTTAATTTTTCTTGCCAACCTGAATGCCTTCTCTAATGAATCAGGTTCCCAAAGGTGAATCTTGTGTTGAATGATATCATTTAAAGTCCCTATGAAGAAATAAATCCTTTGCTTCTCTCGAATATGATTTACCCTTATATTCAATTTTTGGAATTCCTCAATGTGCTCTGCCATTGAGCTCTTTTGTTTTAGATTTATCAATTGGCTAAAGAAGGTGTTTCTCTATGTATCCTCATAATGTGCTATCATTTCCTCCGTGAAAATTGACCAAGTGACAAGTGGTTTACGAGAACAAAGCCCTTTATACCATACAAACTGATTTGGATCTAAATATAAAGATGCAATATGTACCTCTTGTAACAGTTGTACATCATGTAGATCAAAATATTGCTCCATCTATAGTATCCAATTTACTGGATCCTTGCCATCAAACTTCCTCATATTGCTTCTTATTGATTTTAAGAGCTCGATCTTGAAGCGCTTGTAACTTTGTGATTTCAGATCTCCAAGTTCTAGAATTGTGTCCTATGATAACTCTGAGTCCTTTCTAACCCCACTAGTTTGATAAATATTGGATTCTCCAAGAAAGAATTATACAAAAATGCCTATGATGACCTAATTATAGACTCATTCAGTAGAGAGAACTTGTATGGAGTGTCACGTGCCACTGTTTCGATATTTGAACCTAAAAATAATAGACAAAGAAGTACATTCCCTCCTCTCTCTATAAATTCTTACGAAATTTCAATATGATTCTCAGAGAGAATGTTATGATGATTTTCTCAAGGTCACCTCTTTTGGATGTAATTCAGGAGCCTACAAAAAACATAAATTTCTTGGACCATAACTTAGAACATATAGCGAACCAAGATCTGAAATAAAGGGCCCGATCTTTAAGAATATTGTGGCTCAAATGGGTTTTAATTTCAGAGTCTAAACCTTCATAGCAAAAAACATATAGCAAATATTCCGCGATGAACTATTTGAGATGGAATTTTGGGGCTTGCAAAAACCCTAAATTCCTAATATCATATCTCTAAATCCATGGATGTAAAGGTGATACAACACAAATGCTCTGAACAAGGGTGACTCGATGACGCTGCGACACAACATAGGCCCAGTGGGGACCATGAAAACATGATCAAATGATGGTTACTCATGACATATCGAAATGTGAGATGACAAGCATTAAGAGGAGATGGTGTTCAAGGTACAAACATCACATCTGAAGAACTTCGATTTTGAAAGGCGAAAAAGAGGCCCTTCTTGGAAAAATGGTTTCCTGGTGAAGTATCAAATCATCAAAATTAAGAGAGACCCATTAGAGTACTCGGTGAGAAATTTTGAATGGTGTTGAAAGTTCATAAGATGGAGCTACAGTCTCATCACAATGTGCAATAGAAAATCTGTGGGTTTTCCTAGAAAAAAGGCTTTTTCCCTCCAATTTAATTCATTTTCTAAGTGAACTGTGGTGAATTTACGGAGGAGGAGAAGGCCCTAAAACTCATGGAGGTCATGGTAGACAAACTAACCATTAGAATCGAGATTTGTGACTTTCAGCAAGTGGACTTACTTGTCTAAAGATGGCCTTAATGCTTTTTGGAATGATGGTTCCTCTTGAAGAAATAAGGGAAGAGGAAAATGAGAATGAATTACTATAGGAGGTCTAGAATCATCCTCAACCACTAAGTCAAACATGGGGACTCTGTGGTAAAGGTGGTATGATATAGAGCAGAATATATTAAGATATGGTAGCAAATGTCTATGATATGCGATGTGAATATTGCTCGCCGAAAAGGCTGGTAGGACAAACTATCCAAGGAATGGGAGGATAATCGACCATACCTAGATTCGGTGGGATCTAGGTAGAGACTTATGTTAATCAATTGAGAAGATGGCTAGGGGAAAATCATCATGACCCCAAGCATGGGATACTTCTTACAAACATATTTGATGGAGGGGACTGATTTGGTATGCAAAGGTAAGGATGATGCCCCCTAATAAGAGGAGTTTATGGAGTGCCATTGTGTTTCGAGTGCTCAAAAAATGGATTCAAGCATCTCTACCCAGCTTGGCACGAGATCCTCCAAAGGATGATAAGGAGGTGTAGTGGCTTATGTGTCGCCTTGTATGCTATGGGTGTACTTGATGTATTTAGAGTGGTGGAATCCAAATATGGAAGGACGTATGCTCTATGGTGCATATCATCCCAAGGATAATCAGGGGTAGCCGTGGCTTCCATGATGTCATCATCCGAATGGAAGGTTGGGGGACAGAGGAAGATTGACTACATGATGTGACAGCAGTACCTGGTGCATCATCCTGAGAAAGAAGGTTCACATACACTTCATCTGAATTGGTAGACGACCAGCTAGTAGATGGAAAATCTACTAATGTTGGCATGCATAGAAACCTCACAAAAGATTTCCTACAAGGAACTCAAGGATGACGATAGGTAAAGGACATGGACCGTGGATTTTGTCATCAAAACATCCAGGGGAGGCATCATGATGGTGGGACCAGAGTCCCCCTATATTTTTGTACTAGTGGTACAAGAATCCAGAGGTAGAGGAGTAGATGATCTAGTACAAGTGGCCTTGTACTCACAAAGCGCTTGCATCAAATCGAAAAATTCATCGAGACGAGGGAAACGATTGGAATAATGACCATATTAATTGCACAATGCACAAGGGTGATTTGTGCGCAATGCTTTAAGTTCTTGGTTGGTCTCAGTAAGATAACTTGGACCTTAGGGATATTTGAATTAGGGAATGTTTCATGAACCAAAGGTTTGAGATGAGGAATCTCATGATAGTTATTGGTGGCATGCCTAACTACCTCACACACAACACACAAAGTGTGGTGAAGTAAAATTATAAGTGCAGATACAAACAAATTCCTCTAGCCCGATAATGGGTCTAGCTACAACAAATACATTCTATGGAAGATTTCCATTGGTTAGAACCAATTAAGAGGGCCTACCTCTTAGTACGCTTATCCTGTTTGATGATTTCCTTGCTTGCTCACTCCAACTATATCTCGCTTCCTTCTTCAAGCACCTGAAACAAGTAAACAACAACAAACAACAACCGTGATAATAGACAAATTGTAATTCAACCTACGTAACAGGTCAAGAAATATTAATCCATGAATATGTGAGATGAAAAATCATGTATGAAATCAATCGATAGTTGCATACATATTGATATCAAGAAGATATTACAACCATTGTCTTGATGTTGTGGTTCACCTCTAACAAGACCAGGTTCCCACACACTTTTGTTAGCATTCCATGATGGCCTCAATCAACAATAGTTTTAAGGATCTTCCCTTTAGGCTTCACTCCAAACCCAATCACATGTCTCCCTCACACAACTAGATAGCTACAACTATGGATAGCTTGCTGTTTACTCCAAACCAAAAACACACCAACATCAACACTCCAACACTAACACTTAACACTAGCTTGTGCTTGGGAAAAAGGGAGGTTTATATAGGATGAATGCATGGGAGATGGATCCTCTTGTCATGGGAGAAGGTCTTATCCCTTGAGGTAGTTCTATCTTTATAGGGGAAAAGGAGCCCAAACTGACATCCTCGACCCCATCTGGCCAAACCATTTACTAGACTTCTATTACGGAGCTTCTAGAGCTGGAAGCTTAGGCTCTTAATTTAAAAAACTTCCTGTAACAGGACTAGCACAACTAAAACATAGCTCAGTTGCTCCAGTCGGTGCAAGGGATAATGCTAATATCTACACATCGATGCGAGGGAGACAAAGGCCATTAGTGCTAGTCTTGTAAACTAGGAAAAATAGAAGTTTCAAGGGAAATGGTGCAAAAGGGAATTGATTTGCTCATAAAGAGGGACACAATGGGAGTTTCTTCATGAAGGAAAAGCATGTGGTGTCCACTGTAGAGGTCCTCCAAGATCAAGGAACGGGCAGTATAGGGACAGTGACAAAATGTTGTGTAATAGATGCCCCCTAAAGCATGAAGGTCGAACTAGAGTGAGGGATGAAATTCTTTATGAATTAGTGTCGGGAATTGTAGTTTGCCTTCGAAAAACTGCAAGAAAGTACAACTACATATACATAACTAAGAACTCTATCACATGATACATGAATCCTGGCATGGAAGCAACCATCCAGAAAATGATCATGTGAATAAATCGAGGCATGGGCACAACCATTCGTCAAAGAGGATCATAATGAAAGCAAGGTATGGTCGTAGCCATCCAATAATGAGAAGGATCACATATGATAACTCATGGTATGGTCACAGGCATCCATTTGAAAGAGAAATGCATATTAACTTAACCATGTCACATCACTTTGCAACCTAGACTTTTGTGATCTGAGTCCAGGGTCTTACATTCCAACACGACCCGATCAAAGTACAACTTCTAACATGTGAATAGATGTGTTGATGTTGAACATGCTAGAAAGTCGATTGATTACCAATCAGTGATGTAAACTATTAACAAGTGTGAGAGAAACCACCAACAATGACAATGGTCCTCTAGGTATTATCAACACAATCTACAGAATGTGAATAGAGGAACTGAACTTGAACACCCGTGAAATCACTTGATCAAAATCCAATGATGTGAACTTGTCGTTGAGTGCAAAGAACTTGCAATTAGAGCATGCAAGCTCTAAGGTGCTAGAAGGGAGTCTCTCGGTCAACTTCCAACATCAGAACATCAACATCAGGCTCATCTCTCAACAAACTTTATTGCCCTTACAGAGGGAGGATTTACGTAAGGTAATGGATATCCTTGTTGTAAAAGAACAGTTTGCTCGCACACTTTTGATTCATTATCGCTGGGATTTTGCAAGATTATTTGATGCATTTGTAGAGAGGGGGAATGACTGGTTATTTTCCCAAGCGGGGGTCGCTATTAGACCGGAATCCACAAATTCCCTCTTTGTTACCATCTGCATGGTCTGTGCAAAGCAAGATTTGAAGGAAGAGGACACCACAATGATGAATTGTGGTCACACTTTCTGCAATGTGTGTTGGACGAAGCACTTTCTTTTTAAGATAAACGAGGGACAAAGCAAGCGGATTAAGTGCATGGCTCCCGACTGTAATGTCATCTGTGATGAAGACATTATACGAAAGCTAGTCACTATAAAAGATCCTGGAGCAGCCCAACGCTTCGATCGCTTCCTATTTGAGTCCTATATTGACGACAATGACAAAGTGAAGTGGTGCCCTAGTGCTCCCAATTGTGGAAATGCAGTTCGAGTTGAAGGAGATGTTTACTGTGAGATCCAGTGCACTTGCGGACATCAGTTTTGCTTTAATTGTTTGGCTCAACCACACTCTCCTTGCTCCTGTTCGATTTGGAAGCTTTGGGATAAGAAATGTCAGGACGACTCTGAGACATTAAATTGGATTACAGTTAATACCAAGTTGTGCCCCAAATGTGGGAAGAAGGTGAATAAAGATGGTGGCTGCAACTTGGTGAGCTGCGTATGTGGCCAAAACTTTTGTTGGTTGTGTGGTGGCGCCACTGGAGGTAGACATACCCAAACAAGCATTGAGGGGCACAGCTGTGGTCGATATAAAGAAGATGAGGGAAAGGATATTGAGAAGGCAGCACGTGATTTGAAAAGGTACACACATTATTACTCCAGATGGAAAGCTCATAAGGATTCTCTGGAGCTTGAAACAAAGCAAAGGAATTTATTAGAGGAAAATATTTTAGATTTTGAAAGCAAGGAATCCCGTGTTAGTGACTATAGATGGCTACTAAATGCCCTGCAAAGGCTGTTTAGATCAAGGCGTGCCCTTGCTTATTCATATGCTTTTGCATTTCACATGTTTGGTGATGACATACTCAGACATATATTGACACCACTACAAAAAGAAATGAAACAGAATCTTTTTGAAGATCAACAGCAGCAGCTAGAGGGAACAGTTGAAAGGCTTTCAAAGATTATCGAGGGGCCTTCTGATCAACTGAGTGTAATGGCCAACCGAACGCAAGTTATGGATCTCACTTGCGTCGTCGATACAATGTGTCGAAGAATGTATGAGTTTATCCAAAATGATTTGGTCCGTGACCTTCACTTGACAGCACATCCAATTGCTACATATAATTCCAAGGGTGTCCACATACTATCTATCTGATACGTAATCGATATCACATAGATGACACAAACCATTTTTAGTAGTCTTTGTTCTTCTTAACGTTTCTTACATTCATTGTCTTTGGAGTTGTATTTTGTATTAACTAATGCCAGTTGTATATCGTATCAACAAATACCAATGGCATTAGTCATATAGTTGAGATTAAGTCAATGGTCGAACGTCTCTTACATTCATTGGTTTTTGGATACCAGGCACACAATCAGAATGGTTTTTGGATGAAATAACGTAGATTCTATATCTGTTTGAGTGAACTAGTATTAAAAGAACGCATATTCTACATTTTTCCCTCATTCTTTGTTGTATGCTTTTTATTTAACCTAAAATTTCTTTATTAACCTTAGATTTAGTAAAGACGTATTGGTATAAAATTTGAAGTAAAGACTAATTGGTCTAGAATTTAAAGTAAATAATGGTTGGGATATAAGGCCCTCGAAACCTCATGTTTAATGGTATTTTTAAAGCTCTTTTATATCATGTGCTTATGGTAATTTTGTGGAAAAACAGGATCGCTACGTGCATATTTTTATTTTTGTTAATCTCTGAATTCTATTTTATGTAGGAAAATCAATGGTAGATGAATTCTATTTTATGTAGGAAACTCAATGGTAGATTCCAACTTGAACATTTGATTACTTTTTGGCTCTTAGTTGTTATGATTTTGTAATGTTCTTAAATATACACCCATTTCATAACTTTTTGCTGAATACATTGATTTTAGAATCTAACCAACCTGAAAGTCCCACATAAATGAAAAATCTAGGGAAACCTAACTTTGTGGGAAACCCAAGGGAAGCTTTTTCACATTCAATGACAAGTTTGAGCTAACTCCTTGGGCTTTAGGAAGCATTTGTACATCTGTATGCTATATAAGTACAATTATAGGTGGCATCTCCTCATTTTTTGAGCCAAGGGAAGCTTCTCCACATTCAATGACAAGTTTGAGCTAACCCTTTGGGCTTTGGGAAGCGTTTGTACATTCGTCTGCTATATAAGTACAATTATAGGTGGCATCTCGTCATTTTTCTTGGAATTGTTTTAGATTTTTGTTGTAAAGATCTAAATGTGTTACTTTTATTCACCATAATGTGTCTTTTGGGGAAACCTACATGGAATTTTCCCTCTTCTTGGTATACAAGGTAGATTGGATTCTTTAGGGCTCAAGGTGATCAACATATCAAAAATGTTTGGTTACTTTTATTCACCATAACGTGTCTTTTGGGGAAATCATGATGCATCATGCTTTATAAAAAAGGGATAAAATTGTAAAAACAAAATAGAGTCTTATCAATCATCACTTTAGGAAATCAAGAGCATTTAGATTAGGGTAATGTTCTTTTACTTAATTTGATGTACTTGTAGTTATCCTCTTCTGTACTTGTACATTGTTTGACAACTTTTTATGGTTTATGTATCATACTATTCTAAGAGAAGACTTCACCTAGAGTTGATGAAATTCCCAGAGCTTCACCAACATAATCAGAAATTGAAAATTAATTTTTTAATGTCTATAAAATTTCTCAGTCCTCTTCTAGAGCTTTCCCACCAGCATAATAAGAAACTAAAATTAAATTTTTAATGTCTTGAACCTTTCATTGAGATTTATCATATGCTTTACAACCTTCAAGTAATTAATAACTTAGCTATATACATTAAATATAATATCCACTGTGTGGGGTGTCAAACAGGTGGAAAAACATCCTTTAATAAAAATTCAAAAACCCCTAAAACTCTAATTTTATTTGCTTGGGATCTGGCATGTGAGGGCGAGCTGGTAGAGGATTTGTTTTGGCAGTAATGGATCTGTTTCGCAGCTTGAATGATCCATTTATGTGTCGAATCCTATGAAGATGTGGGTTGATTTGTATTTGTATCTTGATCTGAAATGTGGATCCGCAGATCCAACTTCAAGCCCCAGCGAAATTGGTATTACATGGATTGTTTATATCAATATGAGTGTTATAGGACATGCACTTTATATAACTTTAGATGTTATGCAACAGATCTGAAGTCTAAATATTGTGATTCTCCTCGGTGTAATCTACAACCACATAGCTAAGGGGGTTGCACTGATAATAAAAAGGGGTTACACCAGTAGTATAGGGACCTAACATGCCCATCTCCTTCAAAAAGTGCTGTCCTCAATGCTTGGGTAGTTCTTGATGCTTATGTATAAAATTCTCCTCCTCCCATGCCAAATATTCAGTAGTTAAGTTCTTCCACATGATGAGATACTCAGAAATTGATTGATTTCTTAGTTGTTGGGTTCTTATTTCCATTACTTTTTCAGGTTCCACTATGAATTTTCCTTCCTCGTCAAGTTCTAGCAATATTGTTTGAGCTAGGAGATTGTCACCTATAGCCTTATTTAAGAATGAAACATGGAAAATTGGGGGAACTTAGGAAGATGTAGGAAGCTCCAATTTGTATTCCATAATACCAATGTTTTGCGTCACCTTGTAAGGACCATAATAATTTGGTGATAATTTATTATCCTTTGTAGCTTGCGTGAGGGACATTTTTTTGTATGGTTGTAGCCGTAAAAATACCCAATCAGCTACATCAAAAAAAATTTCATTGCGAAGTTGATATTCTTGTTGTTTCCTTCGATTCTGCACCAAAGTGGGGTTATCCTTTAAAAGTTGAAGAACTTGTTGTTGATGCTCGATGTGATCTTTCACTGATTGAACCTTTTTCTTCTTGAAATTTCCTTCTATCTTGAGAGATTGAGGAGTGGTAATTCCTGCCAATGCATTAAAATATATGGACAGATTCATTTCTTAATGCTTGATGTGATATTTCACTTCTTGAACCTTTTTCTTCTTGATACGTCCTTCTATCTTGAGAGTTTGAGGAATGGTAATTCTTGCCGATGCTTTACATGATATGGTTAGATTCATTTCTTCTTTATCTGGGGTTGGTTACTGGTGTATATCCTCTTCTTTTGATGTTTCTTGATCCTTTTCTTCCTCTTCTTCATAATCTATGTAAAATAATTTCTTCTCAGCACACTTGTGACCTTTAGTGTATTTTCTAGCACAACTGTAACAAAGACCTTTAGGATTCCTTGTTTCCATAATTTTGCTTTCAATTTTTCTTGCTAACATGAATGTCTTCTCCAATGAGTCAGGTTCCCAAAGATGAACCTCGTGTTGAATGTTACCGTTTAAAGTCCCTATGAAGAAATCAATCCTTTGCTTCTCTGGAATATCTTTTACCCTTATATTCAATTTTTGGAATTTCTCAATGTGCTTTGCCATTGAATCCTTTTGTTTGAGATTTATCAATTGGCTAAAGAAGGTGTTTCTCTATGTATCCTCATAATGTGCTATCATTTCCTCAGTGAAAATTGACTAAGTGACAAGTGGTTTACGAGAACAAAGCCCTCTATATCATACAAAATGATTTGGTTCTAAATATAAAGATGCAATATATACCTTTTGTAATAGTAATACATCATGTAGATCAAAACGTTTCTCCATCTGTACTATCCAATTTACCAAATCCTTGCCATCAAACTTCCTCATATAGCTTTTTCTTGATTTTAGGAGCTCGATCTTGAAATGATTGTAACTCTATAATTTCAAATCTTCATGTTTTGAAATTGTGTCCTATGGTAGATCTCTAAGTCCTCTTTCTAACCCCACCAATTTGATAAATATTGGGTTCTCCAAGAAAGAGTTATGCCAAAATGCCTACGATGACTTGATCATAGAATCATTCAGTAGAGAGAACTAAAACTTGTACGAAGTGCCACATGTCACAGTTTCAATCTTCGGACCTGAAAATGATACATAGAGAAGTACAATCTGTCCTCTCTCTATAAATTATTACAAAATTTCAATTTGATTCTGACAGAGAATGTTATGACGATTTTCCAAAGGTCACCTGTTTGGGATGTAATTTGAGAGCCTGTAAAAACCATAAATGTCTTGGACCATATCTTCGAGAATATAGCGAACCAATATTTGAAATATGGGCCCGAGCTTCAAGAATATTGTGTCTCAAATGGGTTTTAATTTCAGAGTTTGAACCTTCATAGAAAAACATATAGTGAATATTTCACGATGACCTATTTGAGATGGAATTTTGGAGCTTGCAAAAATCCTAACTTCCTCATATCATATCTCTAAATCCATGGACGTAAAGGTGACACATCGAAGATGCTATGAAAAAGGGTGACTCGATGACGCTGCGACACAACATAGGCCCAATGGGGATCATGAAAACATGAGAAAATGATGGTTACTCATGACATATTGACACATGAGACAACACGCATTAAGAGGAGATGGTGCTCAAGGTACAAACATTGAATATGAAGAACTTCGATTTTGAGAGGCGACGAAGAGGCCCTTCTTGGAAAAATGGTTTCCTGGTGAAGTATCAAATCATCAAAATGAAGAGAGACCCATTAGAGTACTCGGTGAGAAATTTCCAATGGTGTTGAAAGTTTTTAAGATGGAGCTACGGTCTCATCACAATGTGCAACAAAAAATCTATGGATTTTCCTAGAAAAGGGCTTTTTCCCTCCAATTTAATTCATTTGCTAAGTGAGTTGTGGTGAATTTGGGGAGGAGGAGAAGGTCCTAAAGATCATGGAGATCATAGCAGATAAACTATCCATCAGAATCATGATCTGTGACTTTTAGCCAAGTGGACTTACTTGTCCAAAGATGGCCTTAATTATTTTTGGAATGATGGTTCCTGTTGAAGAATTAATGGAAGAGGAAAATGAGAATGAAACACTATAGGAGGTCTAGAATCATCCTCTCCCACTAAGTCAAACATGGGGACTATGTGGTAAAGGTGCTATGACATAGAGTAGAATATTTGA
>APFE031246685.1:4110-19478 GCA_000404065.3 Pinus taeda | reverse complement strand
AAAAACATACACAATATCCGATGCAAACTTGAACACAAAAGCGGATGCAAATGTGGATTCAAACGTGGAAGCAAATGTGGTTGCAATGGTAGGCGCAAGATATGGCGTAACAAAATTGGATGTAACAATAGACAAAAAAAAATGCAAAATAAGAAGCAAAAATGGAAGCAAATATTGATGCAACAGGCAAAACAAAATTGGATGCAAAAAATGGATACAATGGAAGTAGATGCAAAAGTAGATTCAAAACGAGATGCAAAACCCAATGCATAAACCTGACACAAAAGTGGATGCAAAAAGAGATGCAATATTTGATGCAAATATTTGATGCAAAAGAGGATGTGAACATGGATGCAAAATTGGAAGCAAATGTGGATACAACAGTGAGTGCAAAACATGGTGCAAATTGTGGCATAACAAAAGTGGATGTAAAAGCGGATGTAATGATAGATGCAAAAAATGAATCAAAGTATGATGCAAATGAAGATGTAAAAAGGGATGCAAAAAGTGAACTTTAAAATGGGTGCAACAGTGGATGCAAAATTGTATGCAAAAGTGGATGCAATAGAAGTCGATGCAAAAGTAGATGCAAAACAAGACACAAAACCCGATGCAAATCCTGATCCAAAAGTGGATACAAAATGGGATGCAAAAATAGATGTAGTAGTTGATGAAAACCTAGACGCAAATGAGGATGCAAACGTGGATGCAAAATTATAATCAAAAGTGGGTGCAAAAGGAGGTGCCAAACTAGGCGCCAATTGTGGCACAAAAATATTAGATGCAATAGTGGGCACAATAATAGATGCAAAAGAGGATGTAAATATGGATGCCAAACAAGATGGAAAAGTGGATGCAACAAAAGTAGATGCAAAATTATATGCAAAACTAGACACAAAACTCGATGTAAAACTTGGCACAAAAGGGATGCACAAATGGATGAAAAAATGGATGCAAAAAATGATTTAAAAAAGGATGCAAAAAAGGATGTAAAAGTCGATGCAAAAGTTGATGCAAGTGTAGGTGCAAAAAGTGGATGCAAATGAGGATGCAAAAGTATGTTAAACAAAATTAGGTGCCAAACTTGATGCAAAACCTGGAACAAAACTTGGTGCAAAGGATGACACAAAACTTGGCATAAAATTTGGTGCAAAATGTGGTGCAAAACCTATTGCAATACCTGGTGCTAAACTTGGTGTAAGACGTGGTGCAAAACTCGATGCAAATTTTGTGTCAAGTTTTGCACCATATTTGATAAATGGATGCAAATAGCACCAAAAATGGGCTCTAGATGCAAAAAAGGAAGTAAAAAAGGATGCTAATCACAGGATTTGTTGTAGTGTCTATTACAGGTGCAAATATTTAGAACAGTGATAACAAGGTCAAAGATATCAAAGTAGTGACAACTATACCTGGTAACTAACTCTTGATCAAGGAAATTGCAAAACAATTTGTTATGGAAGAATTGATTCATCTCAAGTAAGAAACATGTCAAGTTTCCATTATACAAGAATTGGCAGTCTAGTAAGATAAGAGAAGAGTTTCACAGTATTGTGTTAAAGTGACTAAACGTTGACAAAAGTAAGCCTATTCATCATTGCTCACAAGGATAAAAAATATCTCCAAAATATTTACAACAATCATTAGTAAGGATATCATCATCATTGCAAAGAAGGTAATCTATAATAGATTTAAGAAGTAAGAAATGGGGCCTAGAGGACTATCTTCAGTACAATACAACCTTATCATCAAGGACAGGGTAGAGACATCATCAAATGCGAAGTATATTAAACAAATTTTATCATTGAGGGAAAATTGTTTTGGGACAATGCAAACGTTTGGCATCTCCCAATGTTGCAGGAGATTAGATACATCATTTTAATCAGAAACTTCAAATTAACATCAAAGGCAGATGGTATAGGTCATTGAACAAGTTATTGTATAAAGTTTTGTAAATATTGTAAAGGGATTGTACTATTGTAAAAATTAAAGAATTCAATTTTGTTTTGGTAAATGGGTTTGGGAGGTAGTTGGAACAAGGGTTTTTGGTCCTAAGGTTTGTTAAATCAAGGATAGTTGAATCTAGATTTTTTAGTTAGTTAAAGAAAAACCATTGTAATCATTGTAAGTGGATCACTGTCCTTGGTATGGAAGTCCAGAATTTTTATATTTAATTTATGCCTTTATAGGATGGTAAGGTGGTGGTAGGGAGAAAGTTGAAGGCACCTTCAGGTGGGTGCCTGAAAACACTTCAGGGTCATAGGGTGGTGATAGGGCAAGTTGGTGCTTGTTAGGGTGTTGGTGCATCCATTCAACTGATAGCTAATATAACATTAGGGTGTTGGGGCATCCTTCTAGTGGGTGTTGTAAAATAATGTTTTTCTAGAGTTCTAGGGAGTTGTAGATTTATTTTCAGTCGAGGCTGAAAGTTTCAAAAGAACTTATTATAAAAGAATTTGGTGGTTTTTGTCTCAAAAGGGGTTTTCCATCTAATAATTCTTGTGTTCATTGTGTATTGTTTATTTATTTTTTTGAGTACTACTAGAGAATAAACAGTGATCTGAAAATATTAATAAGTTACTAATTGCTAAGAAATATTGATTCATCCCCCTCCCAGTATTTCCAACAATTGGTATCAGAGAAGGACCTTTCAAAATCATCCTAACCACTGAAGGGATATCATGGAGTACACAAAGAATGGATTTCCCCTATTTGATAGACAAAACTATGCACTATGTAATGGGAGAATGCATGTATACCTCCTTGCACAAGGATATGATGTTTAAGAATAAGTTAAAGAAGGCTATGATGCAAAATCCTCTCCTCCAACAAATGAAAAAGAAAGGAAACTTGTTGAATATGATTCCAAAGCCAAAAATTCCATTATAAATGGATTTATTTAATCTGTCTATGTTAAGGTATTGGGTTATAAAACAACTAAGGAACCTTAGGGCAAGCTTCAAAACATTTATGAAGGAGACTCAAAATTTAAAGAAGAAAAACTTCAAATTAGCAGAGCTTAATTTGAACAACTAAAGGAAGGAAGATAAGAATATTGTAGTTTTCATTCAATGAGTGGATGAAGTAAAAATGCCTTGAAAGGACTTGGATAACCAATTGGGAAAAATATTGTTATATGAAAGGTCCTAATATATCTTCCAACAAGATTTAATCATAAATGTTATGTCTTAGATGATAGATCTGACTTGAAAAACCTTAGCATGGATGAGCTACATGGAATTCTTACAACTTATGAAATGAGTATTGAATAGGAAGATTGTCCATCTAATCGAGAAGAAACATTCAAAAGATCTAAGAAGTCTGGGAAAAACAAAAAAGAATCAAGATCAAGCTCTAGTTTTTGCAAACAAGAACAAGGATACTCAAATGAAGAAATTGCAAACTTTACAAGGACAATGAAGAAAGGAACAAGTAAGTTCAAAAATAAACTTCTTTTATGTTTTTTGATTATGGTGAGATAGGTAATTTTGCAGCTAAATTTCCACATAAATGGAATAAGGGTCAATGAAGATTCAATAGGCAAGATAAGAAGAAAATATTTAAGAAAATCTTCTTCTCTAAAGAAGACAACTCCTCATCTGAGGAAGGCAGTGACAATGATGAAGGTAATGACCCAGCAAGAGCGTTATTCATGAATCATGGCTAAGGACAATAGGAAATAAGCCTCTAAAGAAGAAGAAGAAGCAAATTATGATGAAATATAAAAGATGATTGAAATCTAATTTCAAAATGAGATCATCAGAGTTGTAAAAGAGCTTAAAGTTGAAAAATAAAATGTCAAATCTCTCAAAGTAAATTTAAAAATAGAAAAAGAACATGCCAAAAGTCTCAATAAGAAGTATGAAAAATCAAAGGAAACTATTGTCAATCTTAAAGTAAAATTATAAGAAACTATAAAAATTGAAGATTCTCTCATAAGATAACTTGAAGAAAGCAACAAGGCAATGGAAGATTTAGAAGCAGAGATAGTTTGTCTATGAAAAGATACATAAAAAAGAAGGAATGTTCAACAATTGTTTTCAAATAGTTTTAGAGTATTATATGAGCTCATCAACATCCAAAATCCACACAATTACAAAACAAGATTGGGATACAAGGAAACATTTGTAAAAAGCTCAACCTCTTCCACAAAATAAATGGAAGGTGGACAAAAAACTTATGCAGCAGTTGTTAGAAGTTATATTGAGAATGAAGGAGGTTTCCTAGCCAAACAAAAGATTCAATATCAACAAAAAGAATCATGGAGAATAGATTCACGAAGGACACCCCCCTAGGTATGAAAAAACAAATCTGGTATTTTTTATTCCTGTGGAAAATTTGGCCATAAAGTTGTAAATTGTTGAAACTTTGCTAGAAACAGAAGAAAATTTAGAAGGTCTTTCAAGACTGATCATCAAATAAACTTGTAGAACAATTACAAGAAAAATTACAATAGGTTTGTTCATTTAAGAAATGAAGTAGAATTCCATAAATGCAACAACTTTGGAAATTGGTTTAAAGATTTCAATTTAACCATTCCTCCAAGAGAAACATGACATAATCAAAATGAACAAGTCTGGAAGAATAAATTTTAGAAATCTGCTCTTTCCCTAAAAGCTCAAATCAAGAAGAATTTTTGGTACGTTGATAGTGGTTTCTCAAAATATATGACAGGGGATAGGAATAAATATATATATTTAAAAGAAGGAAAAGATGGAACAATATATTTTGGAAATAAAGAATATGATGCAAATGTTATAGGAATGAACATTGTCAATCTTGGAAGCAAGGATTCTATAGAAAAATACGTGGTTGTTATTGAAAATATGAATCACAGTCTATTGAGCATAAGTCAAATGTGCGATCAATGACATACATTGTTGTTTGACTCAAAAAATGTGAAATAAGAAAAGAGAAATCTAGCCAACTGGTGGCTACTGAAACTAGAACTGCAAATGACATATACCCATTAGATGAGGTTGTTAAGGTTGTTTCCTAGAGAAAGAAGACAAGAGTTGGCTCTGGCATAGACAGATAAGACATATAAACATTAATAACCTTGTCAGAATCAGAAAAAAGGAAGTTGTGAAAGAAATGTCGTTGATTTAGAAACCAACCAGTGTTATATGTGAACAATGCAGACATGGAAAACAAACAAAAGTTAAATTCAAGACGAAATAACATTCCACGTCAAAACCATTGGAATAGATAGATATTGATCTATGTGGACCAATGGAGACTAGGAATGAATGGTGAATTATATTTCATGTTAATGGTTGATGATTATACCAAGATGACAACGCTTATCTTTTTGAATAAAAATTCTGAGGAATTTGAATGTTTTAATATATTCAAGGAAATGGTAGAAAATGAAATCAATTTGAAGATCAATTGCTTGTGACTAGATAACAATGGATAGTTCAAATCCAAAGTATTTTAACATTTATGTGAATAACATGGAATAAAAAGGCAGTTATCAACAACCAAGACACCACAAAAACATGGAGTTGATGAAAGGAAGAATAATATTTTATAAGGAATGGCCAAAACAATGTTGAATGATTCAAAATTGGATGATAAATTTTGCGTTCAAGAAATTGATATGAAAATGTATATTTTTAATAGAGGTTTTCTTAGAAGTAGTTGTGATATGACTCCATATGAATTATGGAGAGGAATACTAGCTAGAGGAATTGTGAAATTAGTCAGTTACGATTACCTCTCATGGAAATGGGCACAGATGAATGACTTAATGTAATTGAATCCCAAAATGATATCTAATATAATGCACTGTGAAAACCCCAATACTTAATACTAGCAAATGTCAAGCATTTCAGGGTATTTGGAAGCAAATGTTACATCAAAAGGGAAGAACATAAAATAGGAAAATTTTATTCTTGAGCAGATGAGGGCATCATTGTTCGATATTCACGCAAAATGAATTCTTCTAGATGTTACAATAAGAGGCTCAACTAAATAGTTGAAAGCATCAATGTAACATTTGATGAAATTCGTGGGTCAAAGAATGAGTAAGAAACTCATCTTCAAACAAATCTAAGACACGAGAGATTGAATTAAAAGAGGAAGATCTGGAGTAAGCACAATCATATGAAGAAACCACTACCAACCAGGAAGAGACAAGAAATTAACAACAATCTTGATCAAAGGCTCCTAGGTAATTGTATCAAAAGAATCATCCTTTAGATCAAATCATTGGGGATCTTAATGAAGGCATATGAACTAGAAGAAACCTACAACTTCATGCACCACAACATGCCCATATTGTTCTCTTGGGCACATTTGAGTTGAACAACTTTGAATAAGCCAGTCAATATGAACATTGGATGGCTGATATGAATGAAGAGTTGGATAAAATTGATAAGAATTATACTTGGGAATTGGTTCCACGACCGAAGGATAAAAATATCATTAGCACAAAATGGGTTTTGAGGAACAAGATGAATGAGGATGGACATGTTACTAGGAATAAAGAAAGGTTGGTCTATAAAGGACATGCATAGATGAAGGAATTGATTTTGACGAGACATTTTCTCCTATTGCCAGAATGGAAGCTATTAATATATTACTGGCTTATGCGTGTTAAAGAAAGATCAAAGTATATCAAATGGACATGAAATCAACCTTTCTAAATGGATAATTAGAATAAGAGATATATATAGAACAACCTGAATGATTTTTAATAACATATAAAAAGGACTATGTTTTCTTATTAAAGAAGGCATTGTATGGTCTCAAACAAGCTCTTAGGGCTTGGTATGACCATATTTATAGGGACTTGAAAAAATAAGGATTCAAGAGGGGAGGTGCTAATAGAAATATTTATGTAATGCTTGAACACGATAGTGTGACAATTATTGAAGTATATGTGGATGATATAATCTTTGGAAGCAATGATGACAAGTTAAGCAATATGTTTGCAACAAATATGTAGGGTAGGTATGAGATCTCGTTACTTGGTGAATTGACATACTTTTTCGGACTTTCGATATCTCATAAGGACAAGGGGATATTTACTTGTCAAACCAAATATATCAAGGAAATGTTGAAGAGGTTTCAGATGGAAGATTGCAAACCAGTTCTCACCACAATGGTGATAGGTTGCAAGTTGAGCATAAATGGCTCATACAAAGATGCAGATCAAAGGATGTATAGATATATGTTGGTATTATTCTATATGTAACAACTTCTAGGCCAAATGTGATGCAAGCCATCAAACGGGTGGCACAATTCCAAGTAGCACCAAAATAATCTCATGTCGTTGCAGTGAAAAAGATATTTTGATATCTCAACGGAACAACAAAATATGGACTAAGTTATCCTAAAGGAAATAAGTTAACCATTGCAACCTATACATATGTTGTTTGGTAAGGAAATGTTGATGATCGCAAAAGCACTAGTGGAGAAATTTTCTATTTAGGTGTTTGTCTTGTTTCATTGTTAAGAAAAAATAAATCTTCAATATCCTTATCCACAATGGAAATAGAATACATAATGGCAAAAACTTGTTGTACACGAGCCCTATGGATGAAAAAAAACCTTGCAGGATCTTCAAATGAAGTTTTATGAGCCCATTTTGATAATTTGTGATAACACCAATGCCATAAGTATCTCCAAGAATCCTATGATGCATTCAAAAACAAAACACATTCCAATCAAGTACCATTTTTTAGAGAACAAGTTGTAGAGAAAAACAAAGTGGAATTTATTGGGACAAAACAAACAATTGTGGACATCTTCACTAAACCATTGTTGTGTGAGACATTTGAGTATCTTTGCTAAAAAATTTGGATTCTCCCAAGTCCCCATTAGATTATTCTTTATTTTTTCAAGTTGACAGGGGGAGTAGAGGTTGGTCACAAGTCTATAGGAAGCATGTACGTTGACAGGGGGGGTTGCCCTTTTCCATTAATGTCAAAGAGGGAGATAAAGTGTTAGGAAGATTATAAGCATGATGTCCAAAGGAGTCATGATCCTAGGGGGAGTACTTGTGTTACCATCAATGTCAAAGGGAGAGATTGTTGATAGGCGGTTGTCAATGACGTCAACCCAAGAAACACTAGGAGCTACCCTAATCTTCATTGGTAAATATGGCATTGAAATTCATGCTTTTTCATATCTAAATCATTATAGTTGGATTCTCCTCAAGAATATCTTTCTAGTGATATGTTGCACGCGACGTAGTTCTTCACGGTTTGAGAATTACTTGCGTTTAAAATTGGAGATACCCATCAGTGGGCTAAAGCCCCATAAAGTGGTGTCATGGTATACTTTTATTGATTAATGATCACTAAATATCTAACATAACGTCTATTTATTATTATTAATGGGTTCATCTTGTTTTATACTCATAGGAAGTGACTTTCACTAATTTATCATGGAAGAAATCCCCATTTATTGTCCTTAGGGATATAAAACTTCCTCACTTAGAACAAAAGGCATGTATGTTGTGAAGGAAAATCCCCTCTGTGGATAGAGGTGATCCCTCCAGCCCAATGAGTGGGTCTAGAAAAAAACTAAAAAAACTAGCATATACTTTCCTAGTATATGTTTAACAAATGCAAAGAGAAGGAGAAACATACCTCGCTCTGATGCTAAGCACTCGATCCTTGGAGATGGATTTGAATATTTCACTCCAAACCTCGCTCCTTAGTTGTTCTTCATACCTAGGTACCTACAAGGAAGATCTAAGTACTATGCAAGATACAAGAGCATATATGGCATACGTGAAACATATACTACTTAATAGATCAATGAACATTAAGCTAATAACATAAACATTTACACAATTATGGAAAGTGAGCATTAGATGCATATATTAATAAGATAAAAAGGGAAGCATACAACCTTTGCCTTGATGTTGGAGGCTTGATGTTGGAGACCTCCTTTTGGTGGATGTCGAAGTCCAAGCAAAAATCTACAAACACTCCTCCAAGCTAGAATGGGTAGCATGTAAGCATAATCTCAACATAGGGATGCAACAATCAATGACCAACCCTCTGGGAATGGAAGGGAGTGAATTTACATGAAGGGAGAGGGAGTTTGGGATCCATAAAAGAGGGACAAAGGTCCACATCTCAAGGGGAAATCCCATGATGATAAGATCAAGAGGTCCAAATGAGAGCGCTCAACCATATAAACAATAACCAATATCAAGATCATTGTTCTTGAAGGTTCTAGATGGTGAAGCTTATCCTCTAGTTTCGATAACACCTTCCAGAAGAGGTTCAATGTAGGTTTTCCTATGAAAACCCACACTGGAAGCGCAAATGTATAATTGAGCAACCTGTCATCAGCATGGGCAGGGAGTCAACCAAATTAGGGTTTTTAGTCAACCTTCTTCAGAACTAATTCAAGGAAGTTTTCCTTTGATTCTTCAGGGATGGTTTGGTATGTATATCATGATGGATATGCTACATAGTAGCCAATGTTTTGACACTTCAGGATATGGAATAGGAAGTGAACAGGAGGTATGAAAAAATACTATGTAACAATGTATTATTTAAAATTTAATATCTTAAGTTCTTAGGGATCCCCTCCTTAACATCCAACGACCATCTATCAAGGAGCCCCTTCTAATCCTATAAAAAGACGCATATGCTTGTTCTCATTACAAGCACTTGAACAAACATTCTAGTGAAAGGCTAGCTTTGAAATTATTTCGGCCACCCATGGGCTATTAACTTAGAACACCTTTTTGGATAGGGTTTGGTATTTTGGAGAGTTTATAAGTTCAATTTATTGTAGGTTTTTAGGTGCAAGATCCACGTTCAAGAAAAGAAAAGTTTTCATGAAAGATATAGGGAATGTTTTGGTCAATTTTTGTTTGTATGTGGAGGTTCAATGAAGTATTTTTTTTGCATGTCCATACCTAAGGAAGAAAGAGTTCATGTCTGGTCTTTTTGAACTAATTTTCTGGAAGAGTACTCTCTTCCAAGGGTTGTGAGGTTAACAGATTTTGGATCTATGATGAGGAACTAAATGCAAACTTAAAACTCAACATATTTAGGATTAAAATTATCACTATGTATCCCTTTTTGCTTCGTCTTGAAGTTTCTGTCATATGTAATCTCTTTTTGGTTTGGTCTAGTTGCAAACTCTGACCTTGTTTCTCGGCATGATCATACTTTTGAGGTTTAATATGTGGAGATTTTAGAATTGTTCACATCTTCATTTGATTCAAGTTAAGGTAATCTCTGTTTTTATTTCCTGCTTCTTATTTTTGACTTATCTTATGTTTATTAGTGCAGTTAGAAGTGATTATATGAAGGTTCATCCATAGGTTAGTTTATTCTCATTTTCATTTGAAATTCATTTAGGCATAGGTGTAGTTATAGGTAGATTTAGGGCTTAAATCCAAAACTTTGATTGATTGTTGAAATTTTGGAGGGCTTGTTGCTTTCTTGTTTTCTTTTCAGAATTATATTACATACAATTAGGGTCATTTTCTTTCATTTTATTTTGGAAATTGGGATCTGCTTGGGTATAGCTTCTGTTGCAGGTGTAAATATTCAGAACAATGATAACAAGTTCAAATACATCAAATCCATGAAAATTATACCTAGTAACTAATCCTTGGTAAAGGAATTGCATAATAGTTTCTTATGGAAGAATTGATTCATCTCAAGTAAAAAACCTGGAAAGTTTCCATTATATAAGAACTAGCATCTTCGTAAGACTAGAGAAGAGTTTAACAATATTGTTTTAAAGTGACCAAAGGTTGGTAGAAGTAAGCCCAGTCATTACTACTCAAAGGGCCATAAATTTTCTCCAGAATATTTTCAACAATCATCAGTAAGTATATCAGCATCATTGTCAAAGAAGGTAATCTACAATAGATTTAAGAAGTAAGAAGTGGGACCTATAGGACCGTCTTTAGTACAATACAACATGATCATCAAGGACAAGCTAGACACATCATCAAAGGAAGAGCATATTAAACATATTTCATCATTGAGGTTAAATCATTTCGGTACAATGAAAAATTTTGGCATCTCTTAGTGTTGCAGACGAACAGATACATCAGTTTCATCATCAACTTCAAATCAACATCAAAGGAGGAGGGTACAAGTCATTGAACAAGTTATTGTATAAAGTCTTGTAAATATTGTAAAGGGATTGTACTATTGCACAAATTAAATAAGTCAATTTTGTTTTAGTGAAAGGGTTTGGGTAGTAGTTGGGACAAGGATTTTTGGTCCTAGGGTTTGTTGAATCAAGGGTAGTTGAATCTAGAGTTGTAAATTAGTCAAAACAAAATCATTGTATATCATTGTAAGTGGACCATTGTCCCTAGTATGGGAGTCCACAATTTTTGTTTTTAATTTTTGTGTTTATAGGGTGGTATGATGTTGTTAGGGAGTTGGTTGAAGTCCCCTTCAGTCGGGTTCCTAAAAACACTTCAGGGTCGTGGGGTGGTGCTAGGAAAATTTGGTTCTTGTTAGGGTGTTAGTCCATCCATTCCATTGATAGTTGTCATTGGGGCATCCTTCCAATGGGTGTTGGAGAAGAATGATTTTATATAGTTCTAGGGAGTTGTATATTTCTTTTCAGTTGGGGCTAAATATTTTAAAAGAACTTATTAGAAAAGTGTTTGGTGGTTTTGGTCCCGGAGGGGGTTTTCCACCTAAAAACTCTTGTGCTCGTTGTGTACTATTTATTTACTATTTTATATTGCTAAAGATAAAAAATGCTCTGGAAAGATTAATAAGTTACTAATTTCTAATAAATATTGATTCACTCCCCTTTTAGTATTTCCAGCAACCAACACATCATGTATTATGTTTCTCAGACCCACATTTTTAGGTGCACCAATATTCTTTGTACTGAGCTATCTCGATAGGTATGGTGTTATTTTTTTCATAGAGATATATTTTTCTTTGCTTTGATAATTGAATTTCTTCATTAACACATTAAGTTCACCCTATAACATCATAACATTATTCATATTTACATCATTATTCAACATCATATGAAACTATGTAGAAAAAACAATATCATCAATATCAATGTAGCGGAACATAAAGGAACAATAGAAGAAAATCATTCACACATAGAGACACTAGGATTGGTCAGAGACCCAGGAAAAACCAACTATGGGGAAAATACTTTCAAATTCCTCTTATTCTTAGATTTTCATCAAATGATTAAGCAAAAGAGAGTACAATGATCCATATCTTCATCTATGCAACTATTCAACAAAACAACTACAACATCCATGAAATGAACCCAACAATGCTTATTCTCAGAATATGATTCTGAAGTCTGTAATGACTATCATTGTCTGTAGCCAATAGTCGAACCCTGCAGTCACTGAACTAAATCTTCGTAAGACTGGGATTTAATCTTTTATCTCCTGGTCACATGGAAGAGGAGCTATGCAAGTGACTGGGGTCAAATATGGATTGTGGAAACCCTAACCCCCAGTCGTATGCATAGTGAGTTCTCCATGCGAACGGAAGGCTCCAGTCGCATGCATGAGCCTTTGAAAGAGAGACTATAGTTGGGATCCTTTTATGTTGTGTCTGTGACTGTGGCCCAAAACCCTAGATCTGGAATGCGAGCTTCAGACCCTGCAATTTCAGCTCAAAGCGAACCTGACCCTCTGTGGATGAGCCTATGACCTATGTGAGACAAAAAAAGAGTGTCTCATCATCATTTCTAAATTAGGTAGAGGGAACTTTTTTAGCTGGAAAACTAATGTCCATTCAGAGATGCTAGTCCCACTAAGATGAGTAGCTATCTTAGAAAAAAACAAACTAAAGTTACTTGCGTTTTCCTTTATGAGATATAGATGAGAGAGAAGTAGAGAGTACCAACCTCAGTCTTTTGCTTGGCTCCTTTCTTGTTTCCTCCCTCCTTTGATAGAGCTTCGCCACTCCTTCTTTACTTGTCCCACTTCAAAGAACACTTGTAGAGTCAAAGTAGCATAATACCATTAAAGCATAGAGATCTATAACCATAAACAATATAGGATCAGATATATATTAACCATACAAATGCATATATCAATTCAATATTCAAAGATATACAAGAATATGGAGGAAAACTCAAATATCTTTATTGATAGAAGTAGTAGAAGAGAGGATTACAACCCATTGGTCTGACGCAACACCATCCTCACAGCATGAAAGCCCTCTTCACCTCATGAAAAGCTAGATCACCCAACACTATGATGTTCCACAGAGAAACCAACAACGCTTCCTTACAAGATAAAAAATTCCAGCCTTTTGGATCTCTAGGATGAGGGATCCATATATAGATGTTTGCAGGTGGGTGAGTCAGCTTCTGGGATTTTGATTAGTGTCATCTCTCTGATAGTTCTTGGTTCCACTTGGAGATTTCATGCTCTCTTACTCATCCCTGGGCAAATTTAGAGAGGCAAGTGTCAAATGGGCAGTTTCTAGAAGATTCTCTGGGTTTCCACCTAGCCAACTGCCTTTTCCATTTGTCTGCTCTCACTCATCGCACCCTACAGAAGGGCTTTTCAGTATGCATCGCACTTTTTGCATGTGGCAGGTGAGATGCATCACACCCTTAGCACTGAGCAGTCTGTATGGTCCTGTTTTGACCAGTTCTTAGTAGTTTTTCAGGGAGAACTTCTGGGAGATGATGTAATCAGCTGACCTTGCTCCTTTAGGGTATGAAACAACACTTTTAGGGGCTTAGAAGCCCTTGGTTTATGGACATATGAGATTGGGCTTGCAGTGCCCAAATATGTCTATAACAGTTGTCCCCTAAAGAATGAGGTCGTAAATATTCTGATGTCAGGTGAAATGATTTATCATGAGAATCTGAGGCTTTTCGAACTGAAAGGTGACCTATAATAAGATACAATATAATACATTATCTTCATAATATTTTCATGATCTAGCTGAGGCGGGCATTCCCATGCTCAGCTTTATAAATTCATTTTCATGTACATATGACAGACAACCATTTGTGTGACAGACTGATGATTCTGGTAGAGCCATCATCCTTTGGCTTGGATGATTATCTATGCAGCTATGATGTACATTTGATGTCTTTATTTTCCTGAATATATCGCAACCCGGAGGGATGAAACTAGATCTGGGGTCTTCAAACTCGTTCAATCTTTGCCCGAAGTACAAGTTGATCCATGTGAAAAGATGTTATGAAGTCGAACATGGAAAGACATCGCCTGATTACCAGCCAATGATAATAGGCGCAAGAGGAATCACCGATAATGATAATGACTGTCAAGGTACTGTAGTACAATTCACGTGGTGTGAATATGGGACTTGACATCAAACACCACGCAAAATATTTCGATCGAAGGTCATTGATGTAAATCTGTCAATGGAAGTGAGAAACTTGCCATTGAGGCATGCAAGCTTCAAAGTACTGAAAGGGTTGTTCCTAAGTCGAGTTCTTGGATAATGAGCTGATGTCGAAAAGAAGTGACCCATCATAGGATGGCCTTAATGAATCCCACATCCACGACACGAAATGGAGAAAATGATTTTGTGGAGGTGAAAATGATCTGATGATACAAGGTTCAGGGTGGCGGTGATGAAAGAATGAAGCGTGAAGGTATTGTAGTGGATGAGACATAAGCTGGGTTGGTGAATTCTCTGAGCAACTTCTCTTGAACATATCGGCAACACTGAAATGGATTGGGAGCATTAACCCAAAAAATGGATGGTACGGAGGACCAATGGTGATATGACCGGTGAACGGAATAACCCAACCCAACTCAATCATGGTGATGGAGTGAAAGTGTCATGTTCAAGAGCGACCTGCTACCAATAAAGTTTCTTCAAGTTTTCTTCCCAATTTTTCCCAGTCATTTCTGACCAGTACCTCTTTATTTTTGTCAAGCTTGAGGAGAATAACATAATATTGTTCTATAATTTGACCTTCGGGCAAACATGTCGTTATGTTTTAACGAGCCTAGTGATAGTGAAACTTGCTCTTATCTGCATGGACAATTTCGTCGCTATCGTTTTAATGAGTTTAACGACAAAGAAAACTTGGTCCTTTTCAATTTTAGAGAGTTTGAAAAGAAATAGAAAGGAAAATCTAGTAATCCTTTTTCGTAATATAATCCCTTAAGTCCGAAAAAGTATAAAATAATATGAAAGGGATGACTTTTCGATAGTTTTAACGAGCCGAACAAGACAAGCGCTCGATATTTTTGTGCAATGATCCCTCAGGTCCAAAAAGATTAAAATCTGGAGGAGGGATGGCACTTCCAATCACTTTAAGGAGCTGGAGAGGCCAATTGCTCGGCAATCTTTTCATATTTTACAAGTCAAATGAAAATAGCTTAAGGGAGACTTGTTTTTTGAGGAACGAGTGATGTTTTCAGATAGCAGCTAGTTCCAGGT
>APFE031246681.1:2366-24813 GCA_000404065.3 Pinus taeda | reverse complement strand
CTTGCAATTTTGCTCCCCACGATCTGGATAGGAGCATACCATACTTTGTGGGAATGTCAGCAACTACTACGTCCATTAAGATTTTCTTGTTGGGGAATTGGACTAGAGAGACACAAAGGTCTTTGATCAAGCCTAAACATTTGACTTGACTTGAGTCAAAGGAATACATATCTTTGTATGGTCTTGTGACATCAAAGTTCAACCTTTCCATTACAGCTTTGGGCATAAGGTTATGTGAGGCACCTGAGTCAAACATAGCATTATGCAGTATTTTGTCATGTATGTGCAGACTGACATAAAAAGGTGGAACAAGTCCATATGTTGTTTTTCTGTTAACTTCTGGACCAAACAGTAGTTCAGGGGTATCATCTAAAACGTTTACATCATCCCTTACTTCTGGTAATTGAAGTGACCTTTGAATTTGTTGTCTGTATACGTCATGTTTGGCAAGTTCTGAGAGGGGAATGGAAATCTTGAGTTTTCCAATCTCTGCTTCTAAACTGAATGGTTTTTCCAATGAGTTTTTGGCGTTGACAATGGCGAATTTCTCTTTCTCAGGCATACTCTCTATGTTTTCTCTTGGAGTATCTATGTCATGATGTATGACAGTTTGTGGTATTTCTGTTTTGGGAAGATTTTTGGGAGTGTTATTCAGATCTTCTTTTGGGGAGGAGGGAGGTAGGGGTCGATCAACAGGAGAGTGTGTGTCTATTACATCCTCCATGGTTACCTGATGAGGGTTTGGGACAGAGCTGTCAGCTGGTTGATTGTTAGTGATATTTCCTTTACTTTTGTTGAGCTGTTTACTATCTTTTGTTTTGCTAGATGGGGGAACATCAATGGTCCTTGTTCTTAATTTGTATTGCTTGTGTACCTCGTACACAGTGGTATCATAGCCTTGTTTAAAGTCGAAGGACTCTCCCGACTTGGTGTGAAATTGTTTTGCATCAGGATATGATCGATCTTCTTCTGTAAGAAAGATTTGCTGTTCATTTTCTGAATCTATCAGGTTCATATGAGTCCCATATGTGGGCTCAGCAGATGTAGATGCCTCCACATAGTTTTCTTGGAAAGGAGACCTAATATCATGGTCGGGACTGGCCCTTCCAACGTTTGTGTTTTGAGTTTTTCTGAAGTTCGGGTTCCTGATGGCATTGGGCTGTTGACCCTCCCATGAAGTTTTCCTCTCAACATTGTCTATTTTGTCTCCCAGCCTGTGGATGCCACTGATGATAGCATCTAGCTTCTGATCGATGGTTGAGGGTTCTTCTTTGAAAGTGGTTCTTCTCTCAGTTCTGGCTCTGTTTCTTTTAGCAATTAGATTTTCTTCCACACTAGCAACGACATCTTGCATTTCTGTAAGGCTTTGAGGGGCTCTTTCCCTTAACTGATATGCCATCTCAGCATCAAAGCCATCCGGGAGTTTGTACAAAGCGAGATCAGGTGGAGGTCTTAAATTTTGTGGTATTGCATTGTAAACATTGTTAAATCTTGCACAGTAATCCAAAACTGTTTCCTGAGGTCCTCTTTTGATAGTATCATACTCCGATAGTATGTGTAGGGGATCTTTCTTTTTCTCCCATCTGTTAATAAATGCCTGGTATAAAGCTTCATGGTTTAATATAGAATTGGGTGCAAGTGCCCTAAACTAGGTTCTGACATCACCGGTCAAACTTTGGACAAAAATTTTCATTCTTACACTCTCATCATCAATTTCATAACTCTTGAAATAATCCTGCATTTTCCTTGTATGTTGTAGGGCGGTGCAGGAGGTTGAGCTATGAAAATAGGTAATTTTTGATTGGTAGTCCTGAGGCATAGCCCTGGGATTAGCAGGCAGTTGTAAGGGCGCATATCTAGCCATGATGATGGGGATAAGCGGAACAGCTAGGCTAGCGGGGATAACAGGAACAACCGGGGTGGAAGGAGTAGTGGTGGTAATAGGAGTATTGGATGGAGGTGTAGAGGAGCTGCTTGGAGAAGGAGGTGATGAACCAGGGGAACTTGGGGTTGACCGGAAGAAAACTTTGACAGGGGTTGGAACACTACTTGGCTGAACTGTTTCAGGACTTGCAGAGGTTGGGTCTTCTTTTTTCTTTTGTTTTCTAATGATCTTAGCAATTAAATTCGGATTTTCAACAATAGCTGGGCTATTTGGATCAGGATTTGATCGTGTATTACGCGTTTGCTTCTTAGGGGCCAGCTTCTACTCTATTTTTTGGGAACTTTTTCTAAACGACACAACAACATAGGTCGTCCGAGACCTTCATAGGTCAGTTTCTTCCTCTGTGGGGCTGCAGACTGGTTTAGTGAATTTATCTGAGGAGTTCCCAATCAGAGTCGCCATTATGTTATCACTCAGGTTGTCCCTAGGCTCCTGTAGGGATACGGCCGAGGTAACCACAAACCAATCTTTGGATTGTAGGTTCTAGCCCACCTACAATCAGAGAGGGCTCTCTCTTAATGATTCAACTTTGTTGATGATTTAGGCTAGCTTTTGGCTTTCGGGTTTTCGTTTGTGTTTGGATGGAAGGAAAACGCTTTCAGGCAGAGAGGAAATTTATGAAGTGATAATTTTCAAACCATTGGGCATGGAGTCACGGGTTAGGATTATCAGTGCGTCTTTCTGGTCGTAAGGGAAATAATGAAGCAGGATAGCTGCTCATAACACAATCTTCAGACTAAAAGGGTGAATGATATGTAAGAAATGAGAGGCACTTAAGAATCTCTCATTTAACTTAACAGAGGGAAAGATGATCTATATCTAGGGGCAATGAAGAATCCCTGGATAACTGTCTTGGATTAAGGAAAACATGAGCGATGTGGAATTCATATTTATGCTTAAACAGAAGAAAACATAAAGAAACAATAGAAATTGAGCATAGAGTGTATTTAAACAACATCTAAGCTAATCTTTCTTTCTGCTATTTATGAGCATAATTCATGAATGAAAACAGAGGTAAGAAACACTTATTGAGTTATGCAATAGCACGGGAATTCCATAATCACTCTTCAACCAGTAAACACAGTGAAAAATCCGTTCTACAAGGCTCATAAGCGTTTGATTATAAAAACTTATCAACTATTACAGTGCGAGTCTCTCCCAGAGCAAAATCAGCTAGAGATAGCTTGTTGACTAATTAACCAACCACCCAACACGTAATACAATGTTTAGGGCTATCTTTATAGTGCAAATATCTCGTTCTTACTTATTACATTTGACCTAAAACAGGTCTACAAAAGAGCTTTCTAAACCTAAACTTTTGCCAAAATTAAGTGCAAGTAAATATCTATTGAAATTGTGTTAGAGGTAGCTGGATCAAAAGGAGTGCAATATGGCCCTTGGAGCCTCGATGCAGTACTACTGGAATAACTGTGCTTTGGGATCTGTAGTTCTCTTCTAGTGCGAGTTAAATGTGCAATAACCATGATTTGAGATTTTTGAGTGGCCTCGCCCTCTTTCTTTGACTTTGCTGGAAGGTATTTAATTTTCTCCTGCTTTGGGCCGCTGTTAAGATCTTTGCTCATACTCTTTGCCACTACATTGATGGTCTTCGCCGTCTGCTGATACTCTTTGACATGATTTTTCCCTGTTGATTTGATTTGATACTCTTTAATCTCTGTCTCTGGTCTCTTCCTATATTCAAATCAGTTTAATGTGGCAAAATGGGGCAATTTCGAGCCTTTTCGGCGCAAAACGGGCCAAGGAATCAAAAGATTCCCTAAAGATTCCCCAAAACGGCCTATTTCCCATAGTGATGCGCGATTAGGGCTTCGCGCTAATCGCGCATCGAAAACTACCTCCGTTTCTCATTCCGGAGCTCTGAAGCATGATTTTTCCTCTTGCGCGAATTTTCGGTTTTCTGGCTGCTGACGTCAGCAGTACGATGGATGACGTCAGCAGTGGGGTCCTTTGGTATGGATGTGACATCAGCATGCTGATGTCATCAAGGTGACGTGGCAGTATAGCGGGGTGACGTGGCAATGTGACATGGACCGGGCGCAGGGATGGCGAGGTGACGTGGAGGCGACCTGGCAGGATGAGGTGGCGCGCCTGTTATGTGAGGGGAGGGCGGTTTTCCTTGTGTGTCAAACCGCCTTTGGTATGGAGGTGGTTTCTGTCAGGGGCGGCCCGATGCAATGGGAGGCCGCCACCTGTCCCGGTGTATGACAGGAAAACCGTCCAACATCGGGCGGTAACATACCACCATAATCGGGCGCGCGATGCGATCAAGGACCGTCAGATCTGGCGGCGGCGATCTGACGGTGGAAGGAAAAGGGAGATGCGCGGGGTTTAGCAAAGGTGCGCGCACGTTAAAAGCTTAATTTTCCGCGACGATGTGGGTTCTAACTTTAGAAAACGGGTTAAACTGGTGTTGGCGCATTGAAAACTTTATTAAATAAACATTAATAGTTTCCAAAGGAGAGTGCGCGGGGGGGTTTATTAGCATTGGAAGGGTTTTCTTAGTGTTAGGAAGGGGTCCATACACTTGGGAGTGGAAATGTTTTGCAGAGGGGGGGTTCTTACTAAAGTCCAGGTGACTTAGTAACTCCCAGTGAAGTATTTATGGTTATATTTCAACCAGGGGGAGGGGATATTTACATAAGGGGATTATCTACATAGTTTTAGTATGGGGACAAGGAAAATATAAGGAGTTAAATAATAATGTCAGTAGTTAATATGGAGATGACAAGAAAGTGCTAAGTTTCAGAAATCTTAGGCTTGAAAAGGGGAGATAGAACCTTATAGAGAGAGTATGGATTTTCTTCGAGTGAAGCAGATCTTCACCCAAGCTAATGACATGAAAATGATGAAACTAAGAGGTATCAAGCAGATCTTGACCTCTTTTTGGGGAAATTAGTTAATGATTCGGGGGAGATGGAGAAAGGGAGTTAGTTACACCTGTTTTGAGTTTTTTCACATAGAACTGCCTGGTGATTGTGTCCTGAGTAGAGATGACACCCTGAAAACATGGAATTGATCAACAATCAAGATTCTGCAACCTCAAAACTACCTACCCAACCTACTTACCTAACATTTTTTCTTCTTTTGGTTTGGGTGCACTTAGACTAGCAGACCCATCATTTCAATTTTTTCTTTCCTATCTACAAGCTACCCTTTTTTCTTCCAAGGGCCCAGATTAAGCAGTTGGGCTCCTTTGATTCTCTACCTATCTAAGAATCTACCAAGATTAAGCTGTTTGGATAGATTTTCATTCTCTATATTCTAAAACAGGAAATTGAAACCTAGGGAGACCAAGATTAAGCTATTTGGACCTCCCTTTAGCTAAAAAATCTACAAAACTGGAATGACTTTTCAAAATTGGAAAGCAGTTATATGAACTCTGAGTAGCCTTCTTTGCTTGGTGACTGTTTAGAAAATATGGAACATTGCAGCATGCAAAGTATCACATATTTGGCCTGTAAAATGTCAATCATGAAATATGAGTAACCTGCTGCAGCAGGAGGCTAATAGGGTCGCTTTTGTTTTTCCCTTTCGCAAAGGGATGTGCTCAGGAAGCTTAGAGATAGGCTCAATTCCCTTGAAATCACCTTCTTTCATACCTTGGTACTCCTCTTCTTCCAAATCCACCACTTTTTTTGGTTACTTGTCCTTTTTCTCCTTCGGTCATGCCTTTGGATTCTTCCTTGATGACATTCCCACTGGGACCAGCTTCTTCTATTTTTCTTTCGTGGTTGAGTGCTTTTCTTTCATGGTTGGATGCTTCTCTTTTGTGATAGTTTTTTTTGGCCTAGGCGACCTCAGCATCGTGGGCACAACGGGTATAGCTTCCATACTAGTCACTTTGGGGCCTAGTGCATCAAACATAGCTGCTTTGGAATTGATGGCTTCAGATCGGTTGGAAGTAGTCATCTTCTCATTGAATCATTCACAAGCTACTGTAGAATAGTGCGAAAATGAGGGGTGTGTCACAAATTCTTCCCAAAACGCACCATTCATATGCGTCAGACAACAAAAAGGACAAGAAACTCTTAGAATGAAAAGTGTTCTCTATTGGACTAGCATGTGTAATTTATAAGGGGAGTTGAATTCAAATCCGACCGTTCCCCCCAATTCAGATCATAAATGTTGATTTGGCAGCAGAGCTTCAAATATCGTTGCCATAAATAGTTCATACCCACTCCTCTTAACTACTTTTTAGCCATCAAGTCATGAATAGTAACTTCAACGGTTATCTTTGCACCCACTTGCGTGGCATTATTCTCCATGGCGTAGCTTATATAGTGTAGTTTTACCCATCACACTCATCTTATCCGTTGCGTAGCCTACCTACTAAGACTTTCCCTCGGGCAGGCATCGTATTTTATAATCCCACAATCCCTTGCAGCTACCTGGATTACTGAGACTGTCCTGTTGCCATATAGTCATCGTGGAGGGGTAGGATCCCCTATATATAGCTTTAGCCTTCTTCCATTCACTTTTCCAGGGAAAGGTTCCCCATTCAGCTTCGCGAGCTAAACTGCGCCACCATCCATAATATCCTTGATAACATACGACCCCAACCAGTGCATTTGAAACTTTCCTATGAACTTAGTGAACTTGCTATCATATAACAACACCAAATCATTTACCTTGAACGTGAGCATCTTAATTTTCCTATCATGGCATGCTTTCTCTCATTCCTTTTGCACTTGATGGTGAAATCCTACTAGGAAACGGTATTCCTCTAACTCCATGATCTGCGTGAACCATTCCTCAAAGGTCTTCCTCTAAATCCATGATCTTAGGAAAGGCTGCAATTCTTAGGTTGGGCACAATGTACTCCTTTGACATGACTGCTTAAATCCCATAGACCAACTGGAATGGCATTTGTCCTGTCAATTTATTGCAGGTCTTCCTATATGCCCATAAGACAACAAGTATGCACATGCATTCATCTACATGTTGAATACCTTTGTCAATGCATGCCCCAAAGATCTTATTAAAAAATTCCATTGTTCCATTCACTAGTGGGTGATAGGGCATGATCTTCTAATAATATACTTGAAAGTCTTCCAACATCATGTTGATCGTTTCATTCAAAAAATGTGTACCCCTATCACTCATCGAAAATTTCGAATATCAAAACTTGGTTAATACATACTCAAGAAAAAACTTCATAGTCATTACAGCAGTGCAATCCCTTAAGGGTTGTGCTTCTTCCCATATTGTTAAGTATTCTGTTGTAGTAATAATGTATCGCGCGCCCATCTTTTTTCCCAGTGGTTGTATCGGGCCTATAAATTCAATGGCCCATTTCTCAAATATCTGTAAAGAAACTTGAGGGTGTAGCGGCAGTTTGTCGCTTTACAATGGTTTTCTAATCCTTTGACATGCATCACACACCTTACAGTATGCTTTGGAATTCTTGTACAATCTTGGTCACCATAATCTTGCATGCAAAATCTTTTATGCAGTTTCTTTCCCGGCATAATGGCCTCTTGCAACTCCCCCATGAGCTTTAGTGAGAATACTATCACACTCAAAATCTAACACATATCTCTGCAATATTTCATATGTCTCCATTTTGTACAAATGTCTCGTAATGACAAAAAAATTGGCTGCACGGACTACTAGTTATTTCTTCTGCTAATTTTTATATCCTTCAGTTGCCATCCCTGTAGTTAAGAAGTGAATAATGTCAAAAAAATCATCATCGGCTACACGTACCGTAGAGAGATGCACACCTAGCAACCCTTCCTCCAAATTACTGGGTTCTTTGCCTGTTTCAATTCTTGACAGAAGGTCAGGTCCAACATTCAACCTCCCTGGCTTAACAATCATTTCAAAATCATACTCTTGAAATAATAACAACCACCTACAAATATTTATACCCCCAACACAGGCTTGTTGACCAAGTACTTTAAGGTAGAATGGTCTGTATACATCTTGGAATGTCTCCCTAACAAATAATCCCTGAATTTTTACAGCACATAGACCATGGCCAACCCCTCGTGCTCTGTCGTTGAATAATTTTTCTCTGCCTTTGATAACTTCCTACTTGCAATGGCTATAGGATGGTAAAATTCGCCTTCGCCTACCTGTGTTAATACTACACCCACCGCAATGCAAGAAGCATCCACATGTACATGAAACTCCTCTTTCCAATTGGGAAATACCAGGATTGGCGTAGTCACCATCTTTTCCTTTAACACATCTAAGCTGCACTAACATTCCTCATCCAAACAGAACATTGCATCCTTCTTTAGCAGTTCTTCCATGGGCACGGCAATTTGAGCACAAGATTTAATGCATTCTCTATAGTATCCCGTATGTCCCAGGGTTGTGCATAGATGCTTAACATTCCTAGTGGCCTCCAAGTTCAAAATCACCACAATCTTTGCAGGGTCCACCATCAATCCTTGCTTACACACGACATGACCCAACATGATCCTAAAAGGAACACAAAATATATTTTTTTTCAAATTCAGCTCTATCTGGTACCTTTGACATGTATCCAACATAAGGCACAAACTTGCTACATGGCGTTTTACCAATCCAAACATAGTCCAGTCATGGAAGTATACTTCCAAAAAATTATGAATGAATTCTTTGAACTTTGCTATGACTACGCGGGAAAATATTGTAGGTGTGTTCTTCAATCCAAACGACATAACAGTATACTGAAAGAAACCCCACCTTTTCGTGAATGTGGTTTTTCTTCTATCCTTTTGTGAAATCTTAATTTGATGATAACCGAAAAAATCATTAGTAAAGGAATAGAACTCCTGCCCTCCAACATTGTCTAACACTTCATCTATAAATGGTGTTGGAAATGGATCATGAACATGCACATCATTCAACTTTTGGAGATCTACGCAGATCCTTATTTATCGTTTTGTTTTTTTTCTTGGAATACCATCGGGCTCACCCAATCGGATTCTTTAACAGGTCCTATAATTCCAGCATCCAACATTTTATCCAGCTCTTGGCGAACCTTCTCCTTATACTTAGGATTAAGGTGATCAAGCCCCTTCTTAATAGGCTTCACATCCAGCTTCAATGTGATCCTCACAATGCCCAAATCACCAAATATGTCATTTCAATCTAAAAACTTAGTGGGGAAGAGATCCTGGTATTCACAAAGTAATTCAACAATTTTGTCTACTATAGCATCATCCCAATAGTCTCCAATATTTGCGAACTTCATTTCTTCTTCAGTACCAATTTTTACTTGTCTTGTTTTCAAAGGTGCGAAGATGTCTAGGTTCTCTACTTGTGGTCCTTCTACTATGCGATGCCCTTATATCTTTGGAATATTGATATTCCTCGGTTCTTCATCCTGATCTTCAGCGGTCACATTATAGCATTCCAATGCGTGGCGCAACTTGGTGCTTCAATCCCATTGGGTCCATTCCACAGGTTCCTTCAGTATCCTAAAGATAACTACTTTAATTTCCTGAAGTGATTCATCGATGCTTGGAAACCCATCCTCGAAGCTGAAAGTCAATAAGAAACCTTCCTTCAATACATCCCATTCTGCAGCGCTGTGGTGGAGCTCTATTTCGAGTTACCAATTCATGGGGATTGTAGCCAATGTATGAAAAAAATATATGTACCCATTCTGGTTGCCGTTTTGTCCCCCATGCCTTAGTCCACATCGCCAGGTGATCACATGGATCATCCTTCCCATTATACTTCTTAGTCATTCTTGTATTAGCATGCCCAAATCGTAACTTCATCATTCACTTGTAATTTCACCATCCTTTAAAACTATCCTTATGCATACCCCACCATCGTGTTGGTGTAGCATGTAGCACCAACTCCAATGCATGAAATCGGTGGTCTTTAGGGACTTCATGCTAAAAATTCAACTAAAAATATATCTACGTCAGTCAGACCGTCATAAGAAGGTAGCTTTCTTACCTTTGACGAAACATAGCGTAGTGACCTCGTCATCATATTTCACCGAAATTTAGATACTTCATGTAAGCGGTTCTTCCAATGCTTTAATTCCTCATCTAAGTCAGAAGTACATGAACTCTCCCAGTCCCATGTGATCGATCCATCCGCTGTTGGATTGATCCAATCTTGATCTCGCATTGTTATCTTATAGATTTGATCCAGCTCATCGTCACCTTCTACATAATCACGGACTACTTCAATATAACAATCCCCTTCCACAGGATCTAGTGAGACTATGACCCTTAGAAACTTCCTTTCAAACAACATTTTCCTATTCTTCAAATTAATGACACCATTCATATCAAAATTGAAGTTGATTCCCAGGAGCATGGGGTAGGGATTACTATCATCAAAAATTTCTATAACTTCAAAGTCTGCTAATGCACTCGTACCTTCAAGATCAATCGTCACTCCATACAATCATCCCATGAGGATGATTTTCTGTTGATTTTCCATTCAGAGCTGAATCGGAGACCACTGCAGCGCAGGTATCCCTATCCTTTCCAATGTCTATTTTGGCAAAACATTCACATCGAACCCCAAATCCAAAATTACTTGGTCCATTTCATAATTTCCTATCTCTGTTGTTAGCCACATCTCGCTTCTGGTTTGTGCCTTATGATTACCAATCTTTCTAACTGTGCACTACTCAGTAGGACTCTTTTCCTTATTGGTACACTTGTCTATTAAGCCTTGCAATCCTTCCAAAGCCTTTCTGTCACATAGTAACTTCAGGAAGGTCTCCAAAAAAGTAGTGAGTATGGAAGGATCAACCTCTTGTGTTGCACTAGTCTCTGGTGTCTTGTCCTGGCTTCCTGAGCTGGAGGCCTCAGCAAAGCTCTTATTTTCTTTCATGAACATTTCCTTAGCATGATTAAGGTCAAAGGTGACTTCTTTCTCAAGAGATTTACAAACCATCTGTCTTCTTCAGGTTGCTTACCTTTATTTGCACTAGTCGACACACCACTTCTTAGTACAATATTAATGCTCTGATCCTCCTCACCGGGCTCAACCCTCATCATTTGTAAATTTTGCGTAAGCTACTGAGGCTATGTTTTAGCTATGAGCACTAGAAATTCTTCTATGGCATGGTAGAATTGTCTACAGTATTGACACGAAGGGTGTGTAGGATTTGAGCAATCTCACGCGAAATTCCTCGTCTATTCGCAATTGTAGCAGATAATCTTGTTAATAAATTATTTAGAGAAAATAAATTAATATTTAGATTTACCAAGATGAAAAATAACCATCGATAAACACAACACATAAACACACATGTTTATCTGTGAAAACCCCAAATCTAGGGAAAACCCCAACCATAATGAAATTTCATTATCCTTGGCCAAAACCTTGGCCAATCCGACCAAGTGAGCCTTCACCACTCACCTCTAGGACTTACATTGCAATGAATTCCTTCCAGCGTTTTATAAGCTCCATTACATATAATACCACAGGAAAAATACTATGGGTGCACAATACCATGTGCCCCAAAACCATAACTGTTTAACCTGGTCAACTTTGACTCTATCCTGAGCCAAGTTTACCTAACAATTCCCCCCTTAAACTTGACTTGGGGTTCCTTAACTAACTCCAGTCACACCTGCTAAGTGAGACAATCCCGCTCACACTAGCTCTTACCCCCCTCAGAGTTTTTACCCAGGGTATTGTTAACCCGACATCCCCCTATCACCTAGGTCTAACCCAGACTTTACCGGTGATCACCGAGGGGTACACATGCCTTACCAGGTCTTATAGTAGTATGCCCATTTACATGCAATAATTTTGACTTAATTAATTTATCTTTTTTTAGTCTATTGCTGCTGCAATTCTGATCCATCCTCTCTCAATTTGATTTTCTCAAAAACTTCTATCAAACTGCTCCAACTGCGAGCTCAATGAGAAACTCATAGATTCCAGCACCGGTGGCCTCACTTAGCAGAAACAAACAATTTTCAAAGCCGTATGAACAAATTTCTTCTATTGACCAAAGGTATCTCTCAACCTTCTTTAAATAGCCGCATTAATCCCAAACAATTTGTCAGCATGTTCCAAACCAGTAAATATCGCAAATGCACTGCAACCCCTAGCAGTTATAGCACTATCTTCCGCACATTCTCCTTGAGGTTCTTCCGCGTACGATTTTTCCACCATTATTTTTAGACCCAGATCTATAAAAAAGGCTGCATTGATCTCATCAGGCAGTATAAACCACTTACATCAAAGAATCCCTTTGAAGCCAATATCTAGCTCTGATACCAATTGTTAAAAACTTTACTGCATAACATAAATAATTACTGAGAGGAATATATATAATAAAATAACCATCAACAACCATAAACACATAAATGCATAATTTTATCTGGGAAAACCCCAAATCCGGGGAAAAACCCAACCATAATGAAATTTCATTATCCTTGGCCAAAACCCTGGCCAACCTGACGAATTGAGCCTTCACCACTCACTTCCTGGCCTTGCATTACAATGAAGTCCTTCCAACCTTTTATAAGATCCATTACATATAATACCACGAGCAAAATACTATGGGTGAACAATATCATGTGCCCCAAAACCATAACTAATTAACCTGGTCAACTTTGACTCTATCCTGAGTCAAGTTTACCTAACAAATCTGACCATGACCTCGACTAGGTCCTCCTCCCCATCCTCCTTGTTAGCCTTGAAAAACCCCACGCTCTACTCCTCCGTCTTGATATGGAGGCCAAGTTTCTACTTGCATATAATAAGTAGGGGTTCTTTCCATCATTAGCTCATAACTTCAACAATGGAGCTCATCATGGCCCACAGATTTACAGAAATTACAGAACAACTACTGGGGTTTCTGAATGGAATTCTGAAATACGTGGCAGTTATCTGTCACATGTTGCTGAGTGACTTGATAAATGGCACACCATAGTGCAGATCCCATGCCTGGCCCAGTTGGGGCTTCTGGATTCAAGGGGGCTAGCACCCTCCCCCCCACAATAAGATAATTGGCATATAATGGACAATGATATTTATCCTGCCCATGAATCTTGCACTTTAAGCACCAAACCTTTGCGCATACTTCTGACTTAGTCTCCTTTTATTTTTTTAGACTTTTTAATTCTAGGTGCAAGCTTGCTAACTCTGAGTGAATCTCTTGTACCCCTACGTTCATATCCTAAATAGGTGACGTGCCAGGGTCATCGCGATTTCCAAGGCTACTGCTTGCATTGCTATCTTATGTTATGAGAGAGAGATTCATAAATGTGGAAAAAGCAATTGCATAAACTAGTCACGATGCTGGGTATATGATATTTGCATGTTAGCCTATGTGATATGGCACTTCAATCTCTGATAAAAGTCCTAAGGTGTCTCATCGACTCTCATTAGGATCTTCTTAAATTCAATTACTGACAGCACCTAAAATTTAGGCTTACTAAATTCTTTGTTGAAATTTTTCTGAGTCTCTGCTAATGATGCATGAGGATTATCAACATAATACTTAAAGTACCAGGTTAGCGCATGATCCTGCAAGGCCGTAACCAACTACGCCTTCTTTATATTATCATCGGTGATTTGTTGCACTTTACATACATTGTTAGAAACAAACTAGAATTGTTTTGTATCTTCACTTCCTGTGCCCTTGCACATCAACATCTTCATTGCATTTTCCATGATGAATGGTGGAGGTGGAGGTGGAGGTGTAGCTGAAGTTTTATGCAGTGGAGGTGGTGTGGATGGATGGTATCTTCTCGGAATAACCTGAGTTATTAACTAAATTGTGTTTCTCGGTGTAGTCACCACCGCTCCTTTATCGTCATTTGAAGGAGGTTCAATCAATGGACTATACTTCAAACCTGATCCATGACTTCTAAAGAGTCTACCACTTCGCATAGCTCTGAACATTAAGGTAATGAAATTACCCGCTTTTCACATAATAGCATTTTAATCGAAGTATTCAATGACCTTAAGTACTTACCTCGTGGTCCCTTGAAGAATCTTCACTCTGCTTTTCTATAGCTAACTGAGTTATCAACTCCAAATTCAGTAAGAAATCCTCCCAGAATTTGATCAAGTCAATGATTGAAAGGACGTATCATCATGTTTTTCAGATGCCTCTAGTTGTCATACAAATTCTGAAGTCCACACTATAGGACTATCTATCTTCCACCTCCCTTGATTGTCCGCCAATTTTGATAACCACTCATATAATTCTCATGGAAAAGTCCAAAAGAGAATTTTGTGTATCTCTATATACAAATATTTTCTTAACTAATCCTCCTTCGACACACGTGCATTCCTATTTTCTTGAGCCGCAAACTCATGAATATTCCACTCTAAACCCTTTTCAATCTCTTTCTTAGTCAAATTCCAATCATGTGACATCACACATCTCTTTAAGTAGATCTCGGTCCTGGAAACTGAACCATTTGTTGTCTTAGGGTGTTCTGAGCCAGGTTCGGAGTTAGTTGAACAACCAACAAAACCCTACACTAGTCACCCTTTTAGCAACAACCTGTGTAGTGCAGGTTGCAGTCTCACACGAAGCAGTGTTGGGCAATGCAAGAACCAAGTTTCTGCATCAAGAGACTAGTGTGATGTCTTTTAGTGCCTTAGATCCGCTTCTGTGTAGATTAGTAGCCTTCTAGGGCTTTTCACTATAACTAGGTTAGATGGACTCCAAACCTTCACGAAGGTCCGTGGTCAGTATTTGCGGACCTTAAACAAGTTATTTACCTACTTTCATGCATCAATAAGAAATCCTAGATTGGATCTCACATAGATCTAATTGAATTATTAGAAAACATAAGAGAACTAGCTTTTAACTTCATAGAAGTAGATAACCATTCATATCATGCAATATTAATATAGACTCAGTGAACTTTCAAAATATTCAATCATTATTTCATAAAACATATCCTTTGACCGGTGAAATATAACATAAACAGTTTCAATGGAAATACACAATAATTTTTCAAAAAGTTATCTTTATTGACCTTCCATTCAGAGATTACAGTCTCTCTACCCTGCGAACATAGCTGTAGGGGTCCTTGCACTCAGTTGCATACTCTAGACAGGCCTTCTACACACTCAGCTAGAAGAGCCTTCCCTTCTTCACCTAAGCACAAGAAGAAGAGCCTTCCTGCCTTAGCACTTTTGCAAAAACCATTCAACGTACCCCAATCTCTATCTAAAGTTATTTCTAAAACTCACTATGACTCGACTATTTATATCTTTTCTTGATACAATACCATGGTCTGTAGACCATGGGAAAATCTTATAACTGACCAAAAACAAGGGATAAAACAATTTTTACTCCTATCTATTTGCGCACTCCACATCCACATATTGCAGAGACTTTACATTATTTTTACAAAACTTTTACAAAATTGAGTTAAATTAACCCCAAAACTAGCTCTAGGGACCCTATCCCAACACCGTAGCAAAAATGAATCCATTTAGGGTGCTTTATGGATATCACTTGTTATCCATCACATCATCTTTAAGAGAGAATTCTAAGGTTCACGCAGTGGGAGATCACATTGAGCATCAACAATAAGTTCTTCAAATCTTAAATGATAACTTGAATCTCGTGCATAATGAAGTGAACCAACATGTCTATCAATATTATAGTAAAATAATTTTTGATGTGGGTGACTAGGTATTTTTATAACAACAACCATACAAGAAATGTCCCTCAAGAAAGCTTAAAATGATAATAAATTATCACCCAATTATTATGACACTTAGAAGGTGATGTAAAGAAAGCTAATTATTGGTACTATGGCATACAAGTTGCGTCTTCGTGCATATCCACGAAGACACCCATATTTCCATGTTTCATGCTTAAATAATGTAATATGTGACAAGCTTCTAGTTCAAACTATATTTCTAGAACTTAGCAAGGAAGGAAAAATCATATTGGATCTCGAAGAAATCACAGAAACAAGAATTCGATATCTACGAAACAGATCAATTTCAAAGTATCTGATTAAGTCGAAGAACTTACGTGTTGATGACTCCACATGGGAGGATGAGTATTTTATTAAGAAGCATCGAGTACTGCTCAAGCGTTAAGGAAAACACTTTTTTGAAGCAGAAGGAAATGAGGTACCTATGATACTAGTTTACCCTCATATTATTATTGTTGTGCCACATAAATGCCCATTATGTTATTTTTGTGTCCTTACATTATTATTGTTATGAAAACCCTAATTGTATTTGACCCCTTAGACTCCTCTGTAGACCAAAGGGGTATTGTCATTTGAATTATCCACGAATTGTTAATTTATGTGATCTAAAAGGAGGTTTCCACCTCAAAGAGTCTTATTTTCAAGTTGTTCATCTATATTTTTTGATGATTTTGTGATGTGGTTATATAACATCTTGTAAATTATTTCAGGTTACCATTTATTAATTGCCTCGAAGCTCTTGGTTGTGGTCATCAAATGAGGTAACATTTATTGTTGACATTATGATGCATTTGTTGTACTTGATGGCAACCCACTTGTAGTAGAACAACTCACTTGTATATGGTAACTAGATGAATCTACAAAAGAGATATCAGAAGTGACAGAATGCATGGCAGTTGTGTTTACAGATGTGAAAAAATGTAGGGAAATTAAAAGGAATCACTGTACAATGGAAACTCTCTTAGATGACAGTTCACAATGCAGCAGGTCAACAACATAGGATTACAAATCAGGCTCCAAAGAATGAAGAAAGAAAGGTATAGGGTGGTTCACTTTGTCCAAGGAGCATATACACATGGGTTAATAGAACAAAATTAGCGTATAACATATACATGCACTTTCACGGGAGGAAAAGTGTGTACATGTTGGAAAGCGAAGTTTGTGGTCCAAGGTATTTTGGTCCATGGTAATTGGTCCGAGGCATTTGGTCCAAGGTATTAACCTTAGGTATTGGGTCCAAGGTATTGGTCCTAAGTGGTTTCAGTCCAAGGTATTGAGAAAGGCCTAAGAATATATAACGAGGATAAGATCATTAGGCCAGGTGTGCAATTATTGAATATCTTCTGAAGTGTTAGATCATATATGAAGGTTATTAGCTTCTGATGTGTTGCTTAATCTGATCTAAGGATACACCCATGTGGTTGATGATGGTTGATGGATTGGGATCATAAAGCCTTAAATGTATTATCATTATGTGGTTTGATCATGGACAATCTAGATCTGAATAGTAATGCATTTTTTATTTTGTAAAAGATATGATCTGGGTATGACTGAAGTCTAGAATGTCTGTGAGGTTTTAAGTTAATATTTGCAGATATGTATGCTGTTTCACTTTGGTAAAAGTGCATATACATGCTGGTTCAATACATCGAAGTAGCATATACCTTATGAGCTATGATGTTTGAAGTTACAATTGGTTCTGGTTGTTGATGCAAAGTTCTCGGGTTTTCTTTATGTTTTGGTGATTGCATTCTAGTGACAGTGCTCAGATTGATTGATTGTGATTTGCTTCAGTGATGATGGATGAGATCTAATGATGGATCGGGATCATAATGACTAACCATTATGTGATCTGAAGGGCCAGATTTGATTGCTAACACAAGTTTTATCCTTTATGTTTGATGATCTAGGTATGTGTGAAGTCGGGAAGTGCAACAAAGTTATAAGTAAGTGTTTGCAGATCTATACACTGGTTCGCTTTGATGAAGTTGCATATACACGCTGGTTCAACTCTTCCAAGTTGTGTATACACTCTGATGCATGGTTTTAAGGTTGCAACAGGTTTTTAATGATAACACAGTGTTCTGGGTTCAAATCTGTGTACTAGTTACAATGATCTATTTGTTCCAGTTGATTTGTTGAAGTTGATTAAGTATGAATGAATGGTTGATTCAATTGTGTCATAGGTTGATTGAGTTTGGTTGATTCAGAGAGTGATGATTGAGTTTCAGTGATTGGTTGATGAAGATGTAGTTGATGGTTGTATTGCAATCATGATTGATTCTAAGATTCAATGTTGTTGATGGGTCCAGTATGACAATTGGATGAAACAAGGCCTTCATGTGTATTGTTGTGTACCAGGAGCATCCAGTCTGAAAATTTATGAAATGTGGTCCCTGTTGGAAGAAAGAAGGTCGTATCCTTCTGTAGGTCAGTACCTACATAGTAGTAAACATATCGGTTAGTACAAGAGCTAAGGGGTTGTAGCTCTCTTCCACTAGAAGCTGGAGAATGAGAGAATGTTGTAAACTTCTGCAGGTAGAAGCCTGCGTACTCGTATGATTCTGCACCAGTACAATTTTGTAAACATATTTTTTTATATTTGAAAGAAGACAGAGACGACCAGTAGGTGGTTTTCACCCACATTGGGTTTCCACCTTAAATCTTGGCGTTCATGTGTGTTTCTTATGTGTGATGGTTCATTCTGTTATTAATTGCACATGGTTACTGTTTAATGTTTAATAAAGTACTAATACACAAATTAAAGATCAACATATGATGAATTAACTAAATCATAAGTTCACTAGATATACGTTGGTTGCCTTAAGAACAGTTGCGTGCACACGTGAGTTTGCTTCATTGAAGTAGCGTATATAAATCTAATTTTGGAAATGAAAAACATATTGATTTGAAAATACTGATTCACCCCCTCTCTCAGTATTATTTCCAACAATTGGTATCAAAGTAGGTCCTTTGGCGGAAGCTTGATCTCTTGAAGGACATCCATATAAACAATGGGAAATAAGAAAGCACCTAAAAAGAAGAAGGAATCTCAAAGGAACTATGATAGTGGGATTATGTGGAAGAGACTCTTCAGATTTAGAATCACCTCAAAATGAAGATGAACAAGCAAAAGAACTATTAGGTACGAATTTGTTATCCTCTGGTGATACACTTCTCTGTCCATTTGAAGATGATGAAAGTGACAACGAAACAATTGAACTTGATCGTATGGGTGAAAGAGAAAGATATCAAATGGAGGCAGAATTTAAAAAACTCACAGACAAAATTAGAGATCAACAAGATCTATTGGACAAAAGGGAGTGTTCCTCCAAAGAAGAAACTACCAGACTAAAAGTTCAATTGGAGGAAGGAAACAAAGTAAGGAAGTAGTACAAAGAAAAGGAAGATCAATGTCAAAAGCTGTAGGATGAAGTGACATCATTAAGAAATGAATTAAATAAAAGGAGCACAACAATCAAGAAACTTAAAGATAGTTACCGTTACTATGAAGGTCTTGAAGCTAAGATCCTCTCTCTAAAAGAATATCTTGAAAAATCAAATAAGAAGAATGAAGAACTACTCCAAGCTCTTGAGGAACAAGAAAACGAAGTTCTCGAATTAAGGCAACAGGTAGAAGAAGGAAGAAAAGCTGAAGAAATCATGAAGAAGTAGTATCTTGAAAAGGAAGAGAAATATTAGGTTGAGGTAAATATACTAAAAGGTAAATTAGAAGAAAAGGATAAGCTTTTACGATTTTAAGATAGTACTAAGATTTTTGATGATATTCTTAGTAGTCAAAGGTATCTTGCCATCAAATTTGGTATTGATTTTCATGAATCTGTTGAAGGTGAATTTAGCTCACAAGCTGAGGCAAGGAACTCTAATGCAAAATCTAAAATAATCAACAAGGAAATTAGAGGTCAATCCCATCAACAACCAAGGAAAGAAAATCTTCAAAGAAAATCTTTTACTCCTAACTGTGGAAGTGATAGTCGGTTATTTCCTCAAATGAATAATGTTGAATGTTTTATATGCCATAATCTTGGAGATGTTGCAGCGAGATGCGGAAGTATAATAGTTCAAAACCATCATACAGAAAGACCATCAGCTTCTAGGTACTTTAAGGGATATTACTTTTCTTACAATATGTTTGGTCACAAAGCCATTGACTGCTATAGAAGAAATATGAAACATGTAAGATGTTATGCATGTAACAAGTTTGGACATATAGCAAAGGAATGCAAGAGAAAATTTCAGACACCATACCAAAAGGAGAAAACATCATCATCGAAGATATGGAAGAAGAAGGAAGTATAGTCAGAAAAATGTGGCATGGCACAGTGTATAGACATAACAAACTTAGGGGGAGCTGAAAGTGTGAAACTCTAATGTTCTAACTCTCATACGCAAGTTCGATGAAGAAAAGTTGCATATATACATGAGTTCGAAGCTACACAATCTTGTATATGTTGGTTTGAGGAAAAATGTAGTGGGACAGACTTTGAAAAACCAATTTGATATGATTCAGAAAATTATCAATTTTCTTTTCTGTCATGATGATAGATGACTACAGTCCGTGGATGTTATTTTGAAGTGCTTTTGATCCTCACAAGTTGTTGATAATTTGATGTATATCTGATTTATAATGATGCCTTGATACTTATTACTAATATATGTAAGGATAAGATCTGTCAGTGAATAGGTGGAACAGGTTCAGGGTGATAACATGCTATGCTTCTAATAAAGCATTGCTGGCATTATGTTTAGAAGTCTTTGGTACCTAATCAATGATAATGATGTTTATGTGGCTAAACTGTTTAAATGATACATCTTTCTATGTGACTGTTCTGAGTTTCCCAAGATGAAATCTCAAATGATACTTGTATTTCTTGGGGTTACATAGTTGTTATTCAGATTAGATTTATGGATGATTGTGGATGACGTTTTGATGATGTATATAGTACATCTATGTTTTTTACATGGTGATCTTCATAAGGACAAGGAGAAGTACAAAGCTTGAGTACACAACTTCATTATTTGATGATAAGCCACTCATTTATTTCATGCTGGTGTCATCATGCCTTCAAGATGCATAAATTTCATATGGTCCAGTTATGATGCAGGAATCCTATAGTTCTTGGCTCTCACATGGTTGAGGATTGTTGTTGTTGGTGATATCAAGAAATATTGACAAATGACCATGAGCTCATGGTTTTCTAGATACATATTGCGATCTCTTTGATGGATATACAGTATGCTGGATACATGGATGATTACTTAAGTTGCATATTGATAAATATTGTTGGTTGGCCAAGAGAATGGTGTTATTGCAGGTCACATGAAGACATGGATATTCGAAGACATGGCTTACTTATACACATAATGATGATGAGTTCTTACCTTATGATGTTAGGTTGATACTCACATATGCTGATTATCATGGTTGATGCTTATCAGATGTGGGATGTTCCCTAGTGATAATACATGGTTGATATATTAAGGATTCTTGTGAAAGATTATGCAGTTCTTGATTATGATGTGATGACTATGGTGTTTTCACATATGATATGATGTGAATGATTTTGTTTTACTGCTTGGAGATATGAAATATTCTTAGTTGATTCATGGAAGGTTATGATAAGGCTCTTTCTACTAAGGAAATGAAGCAAGTTGATCTTGATGAGATCAAGAGAGGATGAGTTGATATCTATATACAACATAATTAGTCACAGGTTGATGATATTTACTTTGTCATATCTTTGGAACTGATGATGGACATACACAGGTTACAGGTCTAGATGCTATTGACAGATGCTTATGGTGCAGATCATACATGGTGTATGATAGTTGCTAATGACTATCATGGTCTTGTTTAAGATATTTGGTCTCTGTTATAAATGTCATGTAAAGGTCATATAAAGACCCATGATGTAATAATTTGTCTCTATCTTTTGATGAGTCCTTTTTGGTCATATGATGTAATTTGTACCCCCACTATGCATAGGAAGGATGATGTAATAATTGCTATATTTTAGTCATGTATGTAAGCCCCCTAATTTTCTCTCTTTTTTTTTCCATTTTCCCCTTCCTAAATCATAACCATTTGTTGTCGTTTTACATCTTTTATACAGCCTCATCTTGCACCAGTCCAAGCACGATGACATATTTCGTATAAAATTTATTTTTCATACTTTTAATTTAACTTAGAATTAATTAATCATTTATTACATGATTTCTTACTTTTAATCACTCTTTATAACTTATCGATGTCTCCAATGTTTATTTGGTAGTTAGAGCACTTACGGTGACCGTTGATCCTAGTGCATGGTCGAATCTTGGACCATTGCCAGCAGAACAAATCCTTGCAGTAGATCCGAACCTCCTTGATCACTGCCTTGTTTTGAGCAGCTTCAACCATGACAGCAAGATCAATCCAAAGGTAGCCAAGATCAAATCTATGAAGAACGAAAGCTGGAGACTGGCTATGGCCAGTTTTGCTAACTGTCTAATTTTAAAGGCCAAAAAGCTAAATTCTGCGTTTGGTTATGTAATCAGTTAAATGATGTATTTTGGGCCTTGGCCAAAGATCTATATAATATAGAATGTAAATAGGACTAAGGGGAAGTTTTGATAGTAGAAGAGAATAAAGACATAGCCAGAGAGGCGGTAACAGGTTGCTGTATTTTGTTATCGCCCGAATCTAGCCTAGACAATGTATTAATGTATGTACTTGCCTCAGTGAATTAATAAAAGGGAGTTGTTATGAAACCAAATCAAGAAAAAGATAGAAAATATAGATCAACGCCTTAAAATTCAGCCTCTTCGAGGGGGCAACCTCCTTTACATTACATAAATGAACAAT
>APFE031246680.1:24167-55596 GCA_000404065.3 Pinus taeda | reverse complement strand
TACATAAAACCCCCTTACCAAGTGACTAATATTCATGTAGCCTCAATCACATAGTCCATATGACACCAAGAGAAGATGAAGCCTAGAGGAACAACACTAATGGGTAACATCACTACAAATGCTTTCTCCAACCATTTTCACTGCCTTAGAAAACCCTATATTCATTAATGCAAAATCACTGTGTTATATATTGACAATGTTGGATGTCCTAATAATCATCATCCATTGTTCACCTCCACCTTGGTTTTTTTTTAACCATAATAGCTAGCATCAATAGCTTGCAAGCTAGTGCTAGCAAGAACTTGTGACTTGGCAGGGGTCGAGAAATTTAAAGTCACTTCTATATGTGGGTTACACTCTAGGGTGATATCCACCCTTGGAGCCTCACCACAATAAGCCATTATTAATCATGCAACATTTAGAAACTCTAACCTTTTTAACTTTATACCCATAACTTGCGAAGAGAAAACACATAATCTTAACCATTAAATCTACTTACATTATAAACCTTAACCTTGAAATTTGAAAAAACAAAAATAACACTTTCATATATTTATTTAATAACAAAAATGAAACTCTAATAACTTAATTAATGATAATTTAAGTTTTTAACCCACCTCATTCCTTGGGCTTTTATGATATGCCTATGGTGAACTTAGAAAATTCATGCCTCCAACCAAGGGAAATTAGTAATGTCCTATTTATCTGGCCTAGGGAAGTGGGAGCTTGAGGACATCTCGGGTTTAGGTGCTAGCTCTGGTTTCCCGGGCTAATAAACTTCCGACCAGTTACACATGGGTAACGCTGGTTGGCGGGCTCTTGTAGTGGACTCCAACACGAAGGTCTATTATCCATTTTGCTGTGAGCAGTGAACTGAAAGTAAGAATGAGCAACTCTTCTCTGCCTGGCCGGAAGAGAAATGCAAAACAGCCGCTATGACTGCAATAGAATCTCCATTGGACAGTAGCAGTTCCCTTTTACATTAATTAAAGAGATTATGGTTTCCATGACTTCGTCGTTTCGTCCAGGCTCTCTCTGCATCCTAAATTTGGGCAAGAAACAATTAATACGACTAATTTGGCAATGGAGACGTCAATGCTCTTGCACGGTGAAGGTGTCAAATGGTGCACAAACTGTTGGAGGAGGCAGTGTGGGGGTGTTTTCAACCGAAGGTGCATTATCAGTAGTCCAGTCAAAGAAGACGAGGGGAAGCTCGAGAGGAGCAGCAGCACCAAGAGGGCCTGCATTTCCCTCGGCATCAACAACTTCTTCTGTTCAAGCGACGGATGTTGTAGCGAAGCAGAGGTGGGGTTTGAATGAGGAGCAGCTTGCTGCGGTCGAGGCGGATGCTGCGTATGTGAGGGTTGTAGCTGGCCCTGGTTCCGGCAAGACCAGAGTCTTGACCCATCGAATTGCGCATATGATAGGCCAATTTAAGGCGCCACCTTGTAACATACTGGTACATAAGAATACTTTGTTACCCTTGTTATTATAGAAAAACGGATATCTATTCAGTTACAATTACTTGACTAAAAAATTGAGCTAGAATTGCATCATCCATGGGGTTCTCATTCATGTTACCAGAAATGGGAAACATGAAAACAGAACAGGTACGGTGCTAGGGTGTTTTGGTGAACTAGTAATGTAATCCAACCTCCCACCAGCATATATCGTGCACATAAGATTAAATGTCCTAATGTTGTGTCAAGATAGAAATGGAACAAGAAACGGGTTTCCTGGTCAGGTTTCTGGTAAATTACGTATGGAAGACCTATCTGAAAATGAACCTTAAAGCACTTTCGATCTGATTCTTCTAAGAGAGTTTCTACCAGTAAGATTGGATGTAAGACGAGTACATTTGAATGTTTGTCATGCCTCTACCATGTGTTTTTCACGATATATCAACGTGGGGTTATTTATTTGAGGCTTAACCAACATGCGTAGATCTACCTGAAATGACTCTCAAGTACTTCCGATACTAATTCTTCTAAGGGAGTTTCTACTAGGTAGAGTAAGATTGAATGTAAAAGTAATACAACTTTATGTTTGCCATGTCTTTAACATGTGCTTTTCATTATATATCATTTTGAGATTATTTATTTGAGGCTTTATTAACATAAGTGGCCCTGTACTAAAAGGATTAATGACTAAATCATTATTACAAACTATGAGTTTCTATACAAAATAAATCATATACATGGATATTCTTGTATAAATAAAAATGATGTGTTTTGTTACACAACGTGCTATCCATCATGGGAAGCTTTGTCAACAAAACTTGAGGATGAAAGAGTAGGTTGACCATGTTACTTCTTCTCACCCACTTCTTTGGCCTTTGCTTGATATGGACATATGCACCTACTCAAATGGATAAGAGCTTCGAGTACGATCGTCTTTGATGAAATTGAATGATGTTTGTATATGCATAACTTTTATTTGAAATTAGTGTTGTGAGAATTGGATTGGAGTGGATTGAAGTCATTGGTCCTATTGGTTTCACCCAAAAGATAGTTCAAACCATGGTCATTGATTGGAAAAGGCTACGAAACTAGTTGGTTCAATACCAAACCAACCTTTTTGTATTGAACTAGCTGGTTCTATATGGTGCAGTGTTTTAAAAACCGACCGGTTTGAATCGGTAACGGGTCAAACTGGCCGATTCACTAGCCGACTGGGTCAAACAGGCAGAAAAACCTGGTTTGACCCCTCCCTTTGCCAAAAAATTAGAAAAACCGGTCCTAACTAGCCGGTTTATGGTCAAACCGGTTGGTTCCATCTAAACTGGCCGGTTTATTGCCGGGGCTGTTATATGTTAGTTTTTGATAGCATCGGAAGTGCTCTAGCCATGAAAATTGGTGGAGAGGCTAAAGCACATGAGTTCTAAAGAACCCAGAAACCGTTTGGTGAAATTCCATCCGGATTGCATTTTATTAAAATAATTAATATTTTTAATGGAGTTCCTTAGTCTAAACTCAGGGAAATTAAAATATTAATAAGTATTAATCAAAATATGGGTGAGAATGATCTAGAAGGCAGATCAAGTTATTGCACTCAGACAGTGGCAGAGAATACATGGATAAGAACTTCACTGGTTTTTGTGTAAGAGAAGGGATCCGAAGAGAATGGACAACACCTTATAATCCAGAACAGAATGGAGTCGCAGAAAGGAAGAACAAACTATTGTTGGAGTAGCCAAGGTGATGTTATATGATCAGAATCTACCCAAGTTTTTATGGCCAGAAGCATGCAACATGGTTGTACACATTCAGAACATGACTCCTCACAGGGCTTTAGGAAAGAAGACACCAGAGGGAGTTTTCATGGGAAAGAAGCCAAAAGTAAGTCACTCCTAGATATTCGAAAGTGTAGCTTATTGCCATATTCCAAAAGAGAAGCGGAGCAAGTTAGAGCACACTGCCGACATTGGGTATCTAGTAGGTTACAACGAGACTTCAAAGGCGTATCAGATCTACATTCCGAGTAGTAGGAAGATTTTAGTAAGGCTAGATGCAAAGTTCATGGAAGATAGAGCCTTCAGGAAATCTCGTGAGATGCTGTTTGAAGAATAGGTTGAGGATGCTCCTCTAGTCCAGCAACAGGGATCAAATCTGGCAGGAAGACAAGTGTCTGGTTGAAGCACGGTAACTAGCAGTAGCATCTCCTCAAGAGAAGAGGAACCAGGAGTGTCACAACAGGTACAACAACAGGAAGATGAATAGATGGAACCTCCCACCACTAGTGGAAGAACTAGACAAGAAGTACAACAGACTCTGAGGGACGCAGAGGAATTCGTTGGATCTCCTAGAGCCGAGAAAAGGCAATGTAGACAACCTGACATATACCAAGCATTGGTAGCTCAGGTCGAAGAACCCTCTAGTTTTGAAGAAGCCGTACAACACTAGGTATGGGTGGATGCCATGGTAGAAGAGTATAGTTCTATCATGACAAATGATGTCTGAGAAATTGTACCAAGACCATAGAATAGATCAGTTGTAGGTTCGAGATGGATCTACAAGATCAAGTATGCTGCAGATGGCAACATAGACAAGTACAAGGCTAGGTTTGTTGCAGAAGGATATGCACAAATCCCAATGATTTTGAGTTGTGTTTGAGTTGTTTTTGGAGTAGATTGAAGAGGTCATTTTCAAATTCTTGAGTGTTGTTAGAGAGTTGTTTTTTGCTGTTTGGAGCTGCTCTTCTTGTCATCATTTGGAATACTTCTCAAGGTATGTCAAAGCATCTAATCTTCTTGTATTTCTCCTAAAAGTCGTTGTTTTTCCCTAGAAATGAAGAATTGATAGGGCTTTGCATGCATATTTTTATTTTTTGTTGTAAAAGTTGCCATGGCCCCTAAAAGCAAGAATGATCTAGCATGGTTATGTTGCCATTTGGATGAAGAGTGGGTAAAGGTATGCAACTATTGTGGGAAGAAAATTAAAGGTGGGGGGATCCATAGGATTAAAGGACATTTAGCACATTGGTGAGGTCAAGTGGAATCTTGTAATGAAGTCTTTGACGACCTAAGAAGTCAGCTATTGGGTCTAATTGAAGTCATCTTAGTAGACAAGAGAAAGAAAAAGAAAGCTAAAAATGACATAGGCAAAAGTAAAAAGAATGATGTTCTTCTCATGGACCTTAAACATGAAGGGCATATCCATAGTTTTGAAGAATCCTCCAGTTTTCTTATTATAATTAGGGATGAACATGTTTCTGCCTCTAGCACTAGTTCATCTAGTTTGAAGAGGCCATGTAAAGAGATTGATTCTTTCTTTGTACCTCGCACCACCCTTGGTGTTCAACCCATGATTGGTGCTGAATGGAAAAAGATAGAGAAGGAGGCTGCTTGGAAATGCATTGTTAGATAGTGTTATGATGCAGACATACCTTTCAATGTTGCTAATTTTGCGTATTTTAAACCTATGATTGATGCTATAGCTAGGGGGCCACTTTTACAAAATGAGGTCCAAAGAATAAACGAGTATCGTACAGAGTTCAAACAATTGTGGACCAAAACAGGGTGCACAATTATGTTTGATGAAATATCTTGCACCAATTTAAATTTCTTAATTGCTTGTCCAAAAGGTATCATGCTTCTCAAATCTATGGATGCATTTGATTAGGTGAAGGATGCAGAATTATTATTTCGTCTTTTGGATGAGTATTTATGGAAGTATGGGTAGAGAATGTTATATAGGTGATCAGAGACAATGCCTACAACTATGTTGCAGTTGGAAGGATGTTGGAGGAAAAACAACCCACCATTTGGTGGACTCCATCTGCATCCCATTGTTTGGACCTCATGCTTGAGGATTTTGGCAAAAATGAGTGGGTGAAGAGGTGTATGGAAGAAGCAAAATCTTTAACTAGTTACGTTAAACCACTCATGGATTTTGAACCTTATGAGGGAACACATTGTGGTGGAGAGCTTGTTTAGTCAACCATCTATTTTACGATTTACAACAAACTTTCTTTCATTGCAATTCCTTATTAAGCAAAATGCCAACTTACCAAAGATGTTTTTTTGTAATGAATAGAATGCATCTCAGTGGAGCAAAAAGGATGAATGGAATGAGGTGGTTGACAAAGTGTTTATATTTTTTTTAGGATAAAGACAGAATATATATTGCTATTCAACCAACCTCTTGTGAAGGTGTTGTGGATGGTGATTAACCTACCATGGGTTTTGTTTATGAAGCCATGGATTAGGCCAAAGCAACAATAAAGGTAGCCCATGGGGATAAAAGACAAAAGTATCTTCTTCTATAGAGAATCATTGATGAAAGATGGGACAAACAACTCGATAGACCTTTACATGCATTTGGCTATTTTTTAAACCCAGGGTATGTAATTTCATTTTCAAAATTTATAAGTTTTGTTATTCATTAGAAAATATTTGCTAAACATTCAAAATCAATCAATGAATAATTTTTATCGTTTGAACTTTTAAGGTACCATTACACTAAATATTTTGAAGTAGATGGGGCGGTAAAAGAAGGATTGTATAGATGCATTGAGCACATGGTCCTAGATCCCAAGATTGAAAACGAAATACATAGCAAACTCTTCAATTTCAATTAGAATATTGATACCTTTGGCATGTTTGTGGCTATAAGAAGCAAAACAAAGGATCCATCGGGTAAGAAATGTCAAAGTTTTCAAATTATATTACTCGTTGCAAGAGTCGAGTCCAAGTTTAAAAGTCATTTGTTAATACTTTTTTTCCTTCAATTCTTATTGTAGCCTTTTGGTGGAAACAATATCGTAGTCAATAACCTGATTTGTAAAGATTTGCAATTTGGATATTGAGGCAAACATGTAGTGCTTCGGGGTGTGAACAAAATTGGAACATTTTTGAGTGTATACACACCAAGAAGAGGAACCTTTTGGAGCAAAAATGGTTGAATGACATGGTTTATGTTCAGTAAACCTTAGGTTGAGGCATAACTAATTTTTGAACAAGGCCTTTGAATCAAGCAACATAGTTTTTGGTGACTTTGATCCATCATTAGAGTGGGCTGTGGAGAGTTAGGCACCGACATTTGACAATTGAGACCTTTCTTGGCTGGACTTGGACACACCTCCATAGGGAGAGGTGTTTGATCAGAATTTAAACAGGAATGCAACAAATTATAGATATAACCACAAATACAGAGATGCAGTAGAAATAACACTTCATTTCATTTTAATATCAAATACTGAAATATGCTTACAAACAGAATGGAAATAAGACTAGCTCGGGCGATGGTAGCTTAATCTCTGAGAAGAGATGTGGCAGCTACATGCCTCTGAACTGTGTTACAATGAGGCTTGAGGGTCTATTTATTATTGAAAAGAAATGGAAAACCCCAAACATCCAAAAACCTAATCCTAGGAGATGAAACACCAAACTATGGGCTTCGTTGGAGTAAATTGGTACATCAACTTTCCGGGGTCGTAACTTTGGCATACGATCTCCTTTTGATGCGTATGATATCTTGTTAGAAAGATCTATTTGAGGACTACAACTGCTGACAACGAATACTGAGTTTAAAACTTGTAATCACTGATTGTGATTTTCCCAAAAAACGTTGTTTAGGGCCTCAAAATGGCTCTGAAAGTTCAGGACCTGAAAAATTGCCAAAAATGGTAAACTGTGCTACAATTAAGGAAACTGAAAAATTGAAAGAAACAATGGTGGGGGTCCAAGTGGAATAGGCAGGTGGCCACCAATATCCACCTGGATCAGTGTCACTACCTTCGGGGCCAAGGGAATCAAGTCAGAATCCCACTATAGAGTCTATTCATTTTGAGGCTGAGGCTGAGGAGGATGATGATGACTTTGATGATAACCATTAGTACTAGTGGTATTGTAGTTTAGTACTATGCTTATTTTTGGTCTCTAGAGGCCATTTAGAACTTGTTTCTTAATGTATTTTTGCTCAGAGATGTATTGTACTAAGTGCTATTTTGGGTATATGCATTCTTGCTATATAAATGAGAACTTTTGTATATTTGTGTATGAATGGTTTAGATTCATATGGATGCACATGAATATATATGGTTTCCTTTACAATTTGAATATATTATGTATTTTTTGGTTTATCGGTTTTTGGTCCCATTACCCACCAAAAATGGGTACCCTTAAGAGAGCTCTTCTCCTAATAATCTTCTTCTAGCTGGTAGCCAACTACCCTTGACAACCACTTTGTAGCTGATGTAATGTGCCACTTTATCTCTGCCACTTGTACTAGTCATATGTTTCCTTGATCATTTGTCAAGAGTAGATGTTAGAAGGTGGGCAACTCCACTGAAAAGGTATGCTATTCATTGTGCTATTAGGTGTTTATGCTCGTATTTCATTTGGGCATTTTGGCATGGATTAGTCAGTGACTTGGGAGAAGGAAAGGCTTTGACCGTGGTTTTGTTCCTGTTGCTGCACAAACTAGCAGGCCTTTTTAAGGGGCAAGAGTTAAAGGGCACGACAACACCTTGGGATAGAGGCCCACTGTCACCATAGCCTAAGTCCCCTACTCTTCTCAGATTTTCACAAATGGGAGGAGTCCCAGTGATACTCACTTGTGATATATGTCTTTATAATAGGCTTGAAGTGAGGAAAGGTAGCTGATTCAATGGAAAGGTTCAACAAAGATGCAAGCTTTGGGAGAAGCTATAAAGACTTTCCATGAAAAACCGCTCGGAAAAGAAACTACACGAGACCTAGGGTTGAGAACTGACACATGATATATGTACTAATGTTGCGAACATCGCGATCGGGATTAAATTGGCGAGGGGAAAAAATTGGTAAAAAACGGGTAAAAATCGGCAGATACAAAATATTCAGTTTTTTTTCAAATTTTTAATATCTAAAGCATCTACAACCTAAAATAAATGCATTGACACATAAATATGATAAAAGAACTAATATATAAGATGTGTAATATCATTTCTAGTGCTATATCACACATAACAGTGAATAATGCCCTGAATAGTAAGTCCTGAGTCCCAACTCCTCAAAATATCAACAAAAAATATAATAATGTATCTCATGTCATGAGTCATAATGTCATATACAATGAAATGAACCAATAACTAATTCTACTGATTTCACCTGCCCCTCTTCAAGAAAATGTAATAGCTTTCCCTCTAGATGTAGATGGCGTTGGAGTTGGCAGTGGACTTTGCTGTGCTTTAGAAGCTGAAGAACTAGGAGCTATAGGAGGTAGACCACGTCCTCTACCTGTGACGGGGGTAGCCTGGGTAGGTGGTGACTTCCTTCTCCTCTATCCACTCCATTACCTCTTGCTTTAACCAATCAACAACAAATTCCATGAGAGGCCTCTCGGCCTCAACCCTCCATGCAACAGTGGTGTCAATCCCATCTAATGAGATGGCCTCCATATCAGGTGTCCTCTCAAGTTGCCTCACCCACAATCGAAGATTGTAGTAGACATAGACCATGTCATTAAGTCGTTGGGACTCCAACCTATACAAGAGTTATAAAATAATAATTATAAAAAAATATATTATTTAATGAATTCAAAAAATTAATTGGAAATTTGGAATATCTTAACTTGTTGTGCTTTTTGGTGTGTATTTTTTCAAATAGACTCTAGTTGCGCTCGCATCTTGAGGAGCTACATGTTTGGCTGAGCACTCGAATGGCAAGCCTTCGCAGATTGGGTACTCTGCCACCATAGCTTCTCCACCATGCATCTACAACAAAATTACAAATAAGATAAACATAAGAAAAAAATGAAATTTGAAAGTTGAAGCAAAGTATGAAGTTATGAACTTGAAGAGACAATGAAATTTGAAACAAACTAAAAAATATCTGGCATTTTAGTCTTCCTATCAACCACAACCATGTCAAAGCTAAATGTGCCACCTGCCATCCTGTATATCTCCATTTCTTTGGAGATTTTTTCACGTTCTGCTGGAGATGGCACCACCCTTTGAACACAGGTGAAGAATCTATCCATGACTGTTAAGTTATGGTATGTTCTATGCTTATAACAATTTATTTCTTTTTCTTATTATATTCCACAGATTAGCAATCACATGTACATAAAGTAAAGTGCAGATAGAACATTAAACGATCGACAGAAAACAAGCAAAGACAAGAGACACAAGATGTGGCGGCTAGCCAGGGACAAACCCCACAATGTGTGGGGAAACCCTTTGATCAAATCTTCTTTTATTTTCAATAATTTAGCAGAGAGAAATAGTACAATAAATCTGATTTATATCAACAGTAGCAAACCCTAGATCAACAGCATCAACATTAGTGGCTTCATCATCAAACTAGGGTAGACGATATCTCACAAACTGATCATCAGATTGGCTTGATTCCACCACCAAAAGTTGCAGCTTTCAGAGGAGGTTCAGATGAACCTACAAAGCAGTTCAGATGAGAAGATTTTCTAGTTCACGCAGGTCAAACTTCACCTCTGCAGTTGCAGCTTCAGTTTCAGCAACTTCCTTCAAACTAGGGTAGTCAATATCTTGCAAACCGTTCGTCGGATTGACTTGATTCCACCACCAAAAGTTGTGGCTTTCAGAGGAGGTTCAGATGAACCTACAATGCAGTTCAGATGAGTAGATCTTCTAGTCCACGCATGTCAAACTTTACTTCTGCAGTTGCAACTTCAGTTTCAGTAGCTTCCGGCTTCACATGTGTGAGGGAGAGACCCTCTTCTGCGCAGTAGAGAAGAGACTCTTTCTGTGTAGTAGAGAGAGAGAGAGAGATGTGATGAGATGAGTGAGTCCAAATGAGGAAAAGTCCTCCTATATTTATACACAACTTTGGTGTTTGAATAGATGCGGCTGTTGGGCTTTTGAGCCTACATGAGTTGTAAATCGGCTTGATAATAATTCCATAATCAAAATAAATTCATATCTCCATGAATAATTATCGGAATCGGATGATCTTTATATTAATCCTACACCTTTCGACGAGAGGATTCTAATGAACATATTATCAGCCATGAATAAGATGACCCACATGAAGTTTTGCCCTAGTTGCCAATTTTAACACTCCCTCTCAACTAGGGAGAACTTCATCTACAATCTGTCTATCGGTCGTTGTTATTCATCCATCAAATGCACTGCCCTGTACAGCCTGACCCTTGCCTTGCTCTGCTCTATTCTGCCTGTTCTGCTTTGTCTTGTTCTACCCTGTACTGATTTGTACGGCTCTGCTCTGTTATGCGCTGCTTTGCTTTGTTTTGTGCTGCTTTGCTTTTGTCCAAATTATGAAGAAGAAGAAATGATCGAGGATGTATCATACTAACTCAAAGTCAGTCTTAGAGTATGTACCACTGGTCCCAGACTAGTCTCAACCAACCCGAAGTCAGCGTCATAGTGAGTACAACTCCATTGGTCCCAGACCAGTATCATCCTCCACTAACTCAAAGTTAGTCTCAGAGTGCGTACCACTGGTCGCAGACCAGTCTCAACCGACCCGAAGTCAGCTTCATAGTAAGTACCACTCCTACCATTGGTCTTAGACCAGTATCGCAGTCTCAGAGAGTGTACCACTGGTCCCAGACCAGTCTCAACCGACCCGAAGTCAGTGTCATAGCATGTACCACTCTCACTGGTCTTAGACTAGTACTGCATTGACACGAAGTCAGTCTTAAAGTATGTACCACTGGTCCCAGACCAGTCTCAACCGACCCGAAGTCAGTGTCATAGTATGGTACAACTCCTACCACTGGTCCCAGACCAATATCATTGATCCCAGATCAATGGAGGTTATCCTAGCGTAGGGAGTACGGTAGATACAACGTTGTGTCCATCGGTACTACTATGGTCCCTAACTTCATTTTCTTGCTCATTGATCAGATGAGAGGTACTTCCCATGAGTCCTAGACTGCATGGGTAGGATGCCTCGATAGGAGAACACATCAATCCTGCTACAATCGCCATGGAGAACACATCAATCCAGGCCGCCATGGAGAACACATCAATCCAGGCCTCACAGGAGAACACATCAATCCTGCTACAGTCGCCATGGAGAACACATCAATCCAGGTCTCACAAGAGAACACATCAATCCTGCTACAATCGCCATGGAGAACACATCAATCCAGGCCTCATAGGAGAACACATGAATCCTGCTACAATGTTGCCACGGGATGTACATGTATACCATCAGGGGATAGTGAATTATCTTATGGTCATATGCTGCTCCAAGAAGTACCCCGCACCCCCTTGGAGCTCCCAGAGCTCAATGCATCATACATGACCCTCATTGGAGGGTCTTTGAACAACTCCAAGTTGTTCTTGGAAAGCCAGAAATTTTACTTTCCCAAGGGGTTTTGTCAGAATGTCGGCGACTTGTTCATCTGTACCGATATGTTGGAGCCTTATAGCTCCCTGCTGCACCATATCTCGAATATAGTGGTATCTGATATCGACATGCTTGGAGTGATCATGAAATACGAGATTCTTTGCAAACGAATCCCACTTTGGTTGTCACAAAGGATCACGGTGGTAACCAATGTAAATCCAAACAGCTCACTGAAGAGCTTTCACAACCAAATTGCCTCATAGGAGGCCATGCTGGCAGCAATATACTTTGCTTCGGCGGTGCTCAAGGCCACCGACTTCTGCTTCCTGCTCATCCAGGATACCGAAGCAGATCCCAAGGAGAAACAACACCTGGAAGTGCTCTTACGGTCCTCCACATTGCTTGCCCAATCAGCATCTGTGTATCCAAATAGTCTCACATCTCCGACAATGTATCTTAATCCATAAGTGATAGTGCCACGAAGATATCTCAACAGATTCTTGGCACCAATCCAATGTATGTGGTGAGGTTCAACCATATGTTGACTCAACGTGTTGACTGCGAAGCATATATCTGGGTGGGAGTTCACTAAGAACATTAATGCTCCGACGAGTTGTCGATACTCGGTAGCATTTCGTAAAACAGGTCAACAACACTAATGCTTAACTTCTTGAAGTCAAGCTCCATCGGGGTAGTTACAGGCTTGCAGTCCACCATACCGAATCTTTCCAATATCTTCATCACATATTTTCCTTGAGATAGGAAAGTTTCCCCTGGTTTCTGCCACACTTCAAGTCCTAGGAAATAGTGCATCAGTCCTAGGTCCCTCATTTCAAATTCAGAGGCCAACTCCTTCTTACATTTGAGAATGAGAGGGTTTGCACCTGTTAGAAAGAGGTCATCCACATACAACACCAATATGAGAGGTTTATCATCTTCAACCTTAAAGTAAAGGTTAGGATCGGCTTCACTCCTAGTGAATCCCAACTTCAAGTAGCTGTCAATCCTCTCATACCATGCTCTGGGTGCTTGCTTCAGCCCATAGAGAGCCTTCTTCAACTTGCAAACATGAGATTTTCGATTATAAATCTCAAATCCTTTGGGTTGCTCCACATAGACCTCTTCTTTGATCGAGTTGTGCAAGAACGCGGTCTTGACATCCATCTAATGTAGGTTCCATCCTTGTGAAGCGGCAAGGGCTATGATCGAGCGGATGGTCGTATATCTGGCAACAGGTGCAAATATCTCATTATAGTCTATACCTTCCTTCTGGGAGAAACCACGAGCAACAAAATGAGCCTTATACTTTTCCGTACTTCCATCTGTTGCATGCTTTATCTTGTAAAGCCATTTGGAAGTAACAATTGTCTTGTCCTGGGGTCTGGGAACTACTTCCCAGACGTCATTCTTCATAATAGACTCATATTCTTCGGTCATAGCATCCTTCCATACTTATGCTTGACGGCATCTGAGAATGATGAAGGCTCATTTTGTATGATCGTGCTCATGATGGTCAGGTATCCTTGATACCTATTAGGTTTCTTACTTTCACGAAAGGTTCCTAGGGGTGCAGCATGTCCTTCAATATCATCAAGTAGCCCCCTAAGCCATGAAAGCCTCTTCCTAGAAGAGGAAGGCTCATGTGGATGAGGATCAATCGGATCCATGGGTTCTTCTACATCAGGCATTGATTCATCATCCTTTTCTTTCGGTTCCCTGGTATCGGCTTCTTGAGAGCTCTTCAAAGTCGGAAGATTGTCCACCTTGCTGAGAGCCATATCTTCGTCAAAGGTGACATCAGACTAATCACGACTTCCCTTTGACCACTACAAGAATTCCTATAGCTTTAGTATTTTCACCATAGCCACGAAATTCCTCTTCAGATGCACCCAATATCTTTTCTCTTTCGGCACATGAAAATATACAGGGCTTCCAAAAATTCTAAAATGAGAAACATCAGGTTTCTTACCGATGAACTTTTCTTCAGGAGTCTTGGAACCCAATGCTTGATGAGGGCATCGATTTTGTACATATACAACATTGTTTGCAGCTTTAGCCCATAGAAACTTCGGAAGTCTTTGATCATGTAGCATGGCCCGGACAACTTCCATAATCGTGCGGTTCTTCCTTTCCGCCACACCATTCTATTCAGGAGTATATGGTGTAGTAGTCTCCCTCTTGATGCCAGCCTCTTTACAAAAATCATGGAACTCATTAGATTCATATTCAGTCCCATTATCAACTCTTAAGATCTTGATCTTCTTTTCGGTTTGATTCTCGATCAGGGCTTTGAAGTGTCAAAACCAAGAGAACACTCCATCCTTGTTTTTCAAGAAGTATATCCAGGTCTTTCGAGAATAGTCATCTGTAGAAGTAAGATAATATGAATATCCTCCCGAGGAGTTCACAGGCATCATACTAGATATGTTTGAGTGAACTAGTTGTAATATATCGGAGGTCTTGCTTTGACTTGAGGGGAATGGTCCCCTTTTGAGCTTTCCTTCGTCACATCCTTGACATACACCTTCTTTCTCTACTTGGAATTCAGGTATCCCTATTACCATCTGTCTTACATCGAGTAGAGCTTTGTAATGAAGGTGGGCAAATCTCAGATGCCAAAATTCGGACTGAAGAGTTGTGTCACAAGACATGACACCTAGCGGACTTCCACCGACCTGATATAAAGAATCAACTCGAAACCCAAGAGTGAAAGCATCTTTAACATTATTTTTCGATATACGTACCTTGCCATCGTTGAAGGTTACCTTGTAGCCTTTGTCTTCCATTGCTGAGATGGATACCAGTTTCTTTTTGAGATCAGGTACATATAATACATCTTGTAAGTGGATCGTATTACCTTGATTCAATTTGAGAGAAACATTGCCTACACCTTTCACGGGGTATTTCATGTCATCAAGGACAATTTCCAGGTTAGTTTCTTTCTGTACCAGATTATGGAGTACTTCTTTGTAACCAGTGAAGTGTCTTGAGGCACCACTATCAATGAGCCAAATTCCCATTGAGTCCGAAGGAGCAGAGGTAGATAGAGCAGCTGGTAGACAATATTCAGCCTGCTTATTGTCAATAGTGTTAGATTCATACCTGGAATTTTTGGCCTTCTTGAATGGTTGCCCTCTTCCTTGATTTCCAGCATTCCTTTTACCTTTGCTATTGAATTTTCTATTCCTCCGATTACCATGAGAGGGATTTTGATCATTGTCATGGTGAGAGTCCTTTGTATCAGGGCATTCCCTTGCATAGTGACCTGCTTTATTGCAAATGTAACATCGTCCTTTTCTTCCACCCTTAGGTCCAGCCTTTCTTTTTGATTTAGATCCAGAATTATTTCTTTTCTTAGCATGAGAAGAAAAAGCAGCAGGAGGACCTTTAGGCAAGGGCATTTCTTGCTCTTCTACCCTTGTTTCTTCTTGAATGCATCTAGCCATTATTCCTCGAAACCAGGAATTCATTATGTTCCAGAAGAGTAGTCCTGAAACACGTACCATTCGGATGTAATCCTCAGAGTCTGATGCCATTTCTCTGTCAGTAATAGTCTCCCAATAGATGGAGATCGTTCTTTGATCTCGGTGATTCTTAAGAAGTATGCTTGCATACTCTCATCTTTACCCTTCTTGATTTCCCTCAGCTTATTTCTAAGAAACAAAACTTGATTTGCATCATTAACTTTAAATAAACTCACCAGTCTATCATAGATTTCCTTGGAGATGTCAAGTTCAGAGATGTAGGTCACCAAGTGCTTGTCAATAGAGTCCTGGATGATCTTCGCTTTAACTTCTCTGTTCTTCCATTTGTTCCTGGTAGCAGGAGGTGCATTTGATGGAGGCTCAATAATATTGCCTCTAACATGATCCAACACTCCTTGATCCTCAAGGGTTAGATCGATAGACATCTTCCATCCGTGATAGTCAGCTTTTTCACGGAGCTTGTCTTCGGCAGGAAAGAGTGTTGAGGACCCCATCGTTCTTTTATGATAGCCTTGCCAATCTTTTCTTCAGTGATTGCTCTTGCTCTTGCTCGGGCTTTGTCTTCACCTCAACTCTGATACCATGTTAAGTTATGGTATGTTCTATGCTTATAACAATTTACTTCTTTTTCTTATTATATTCCACAGATTAGCAATCACATGTACATAAAGCAAAGTGCAGATAGAACATTAAATGATCCACAAAAAACAAGCCAAGACAATAGACACAAGATGTGGTGGCTAGCCAGGGACAAACCCCACAATGTGTGGGGAAACCCTTTGATCAAATCTTCTTTTATCTTCAATAATTCAGCAGAGAGAAATAGTACAATAAATCCGATTTATATCAGCAGTAGAAAACCCTAGATCAATAGCATCAGCGTTAGTGGCTTCATCATCAAACTAGGGTAGATGATATCTCACAAACCGACCGTTGGATTGGCTTGATTCCACCACCAAAAGTTGCGGCTTTCAGAGGAGGTTCAGATGAACCTACAGGGCAGTTCAGATGAAACTACAAGGCAGTTCAGATGAGGAGATCTTCTAGTCCATGCACGTCAAATTTCACTTCTGTAGTTGCAGCTTCAGTTTCAGCAGCTTCCTTCAAACTAGGGCAGTCGATATCTTGCAAACCGTCTGTTGGATTGACTTGATTCCACCACCAAAAGTTGTGGCTTTCAGAGGAGGTTCAGATGAACCTACAACGCAGTTCAGATGAGGAGATCTTCTAGTCCACGCAGGTCAAACTTTACTTCTGTAGTTGCAGCGTCAGTTTCAGTAGCTTCCGGCTTCACATGTGTGAGGGAGAGACCCTTTTCTGCGCAGTAGAGAAGAGACTCTTTTATGCGCAGTAGAGATAGAGATGTGATGAGATGAGTGAGTCCAAATGAGGAAAAATCCTCCTATATTTATACACAACGTTGGTGTTTGAATAGATGCAACTGTTGGGCTTTTGAGCCTACATGAGTTGTAGGTCGGCTCGATAATAATTCCATAATCAAAATAAATTCATATCTCCATGAATATTTATCGGAATCGGATGATCTTTATATCAATCCTACACATCTTGATGAGAGGATTCTAATGAACATATTATTAGCTATGATTAAGATGACCCACATGAAGTTTTGCCTAATCGGATGATCTTTATATCAATCCTACACATCTCGATGAGAGGATTCTAATGAACATATTATTAGCTATGATTAAGATGACCCGCATGAAGTTTTTGCCCTAGTTGTCAAATAAGAACCCACAAGGGTAAGCAAATGCGGGGTTTAGGTAGATCCCTGCAGCATGAATGGGATGGTGGAGTGTGTTGTTCTATTGTTCATTAATCACTTCCCATAGGAGGAGTTGTTTCTGAAACCCCTCATCTCCCTTATCATCATAGTAGGTCCGAATGGATTCTTTGGTCTTGTCCATGGCTCATACAAGTAGCTCATTGCGGGCTTGTCACCATCAACTAATAAAAAAACCTTACCAAAGGTTCAGTGATGCTGCACACCTGCTGCACTCCCGACCATAAGCTTTCCTAGTATGAAACTAATCTGCATATCGCCTCTCCCTTTGGTTTGCGGCTAAATGCCAAAGCACACCATTGATCTGAAAGAAACATTCTTTTCACATCCCACATAGAATTCAAGAGGGATTGAAGAGATATGAAACTGGTGGCAAACTGTGTAATGGCGGGGTGCACCAACTCCCTGTTGTTGGTGAATGTTCTCATCAAATGAAGCACAAATACATGATGATATATAAATTTTGTAATGCTTTTTGATGAGTCAACAATATCTTTGACAACAAGAATTTTTCCTATGTCCTCCAACATCAAATCAATGCAATGTGCAGCACAAGGTGTCTAAAATAAAGTAGGATGCTTCTCCATAAGCATCTTGCCAGCAGCAACATAATTTGCAGCATTGTCCGTTATGACTTGGACAACATGTTCTGGACCCACCTCCAAAATAAACACATCTAACAAATCAAATAATAATCATGCATCTTTGATATGTGTAGATGCATCAACAAATTCCATAAACATTGTCTCCTTGGGACAATTAACCAAGAAGTTTATAAGGCTTCTACCCTTTTGATCGGTCCAACCATCTGACATCACAGTGCATCTTGTGTGTGCCCATGATGCCCTAAACTCCTCCAATCTCTTGGTCAACGGATAACGCATGTTTGACATGTGTCAAACACATATCTGACATTTGTCTTAGCGTGTCTAGTGTTTGACACATGGGATAGAGACACACGGGCCCTGGGAACATGCCATGTTTCTTAGGTGCTCTCTCGTTCTTGAGTCCTATTTCTCTCTAACACTCTTGTGGTTGGTTTTTCTTTGTCCTAGTGCTACACTATTTTTTTTTGAGACAAAGTTCGGTTGCTATGTATTAATCTGAAAAAAAAGAGGCAGTTTGCCATACATATGATGCTTCTTGAGCATTCTGAATCCAAGGAATTACAAAAAAGTTACTTTCCTTGATTCTTACTTTTGTTTTCCTGCCTCTAAGACTACTTATACTACTGTAGATTCTTACATACTGCAGGCCCCAAAATTTGCATCTGCACACCATAACTAATCTATGTCTATATGACTTATCTTTCTTGCTGTAGATCCTTCTGGGTCAAGGTCTGGTTCATTTTGCTTTGCACTGGAAGAGGATGTTGCGTCTTTGAACTTCTTATCCATCATAAACTTGAGGATGGATATCTTTTCTTCAGCATGGCTGCATCTGTTACTTAAACTGCTAAACTGTTCATGCAAGGAATGAACTCTGTGTAAGAAGAGGTTCATCTCAGCTCTGTATTTCTCATGAAGGATTTTACACTGTTCTTCAAGTCTAGCTTCCAGACTGCGGACTTGATCCTCCAGGGCTTTCTGTTGTGATCGCACCTCTTCAAATTCCGCTTGTAAATCCTTGCAATGAAAGCACTGTTCTTGACGCGCCATTGGGGCTGGATAATTTCTGTATGCGCTAATCACTCCCTTATCTCGAAGCCTCTAGGTTCTTTTCTTACTGCTGGTGAGAGCCACCGATCGCGCAGAGACTGCTCCGCTCTTGTAACTGCTTGAACTGCCTCGAAAAGCTTGGGGAGATGCTGCTGCTGTTCCGCTCTTGTGACTGTGAGCACAAATTTCTCCTGTGGGAAGCTGGGTCTTGACACCCGAGACATATAAAGACTTTGGCGGTATGCTGTGATGGCGGGAGAGAGGTCTGCTCTTCCCAAAGCTCCTCCGCTCCGTGCAATGCATATCTAGGCTTCGATCAATGATTTGATTGTTAGGACGATTTCTTTCTGCGTGATGCCTGATTCCCATGCTCTGAATAGATCTCCTAATTTGGATTCTGATACAAGTCCTATCTACCATACTTATGCTGTCCCCTGCACTGTTGATTTGCCTGCAGTCATAGATTCTGCTGACTACAATTCCTCGAACGTTGACTAGTTGCGTGGTTCTCATGGTAACGATTGGAAGGATGAGATGTTATTACAGCTAAGATTGCCTTTGGAACGTTCACAAGCCTTGTTGGCGCACTTGTCAGCTTCTTTATTTAGTCCACGGAGTATATGGTAATAGCGGACTTCCTCCAACAAATCGTAGAGGATCTGGTTCCTACAGTTGATTTGCTGCAGAAGGATGTTTGGCGTGCTCTGCCTTTGCGCCATGAGCCTAATGATGATTGCTGAATCGCCGAAGACTATTACTTTCTTAATTCCTATCTTGATCAACTGGGTGAGTCCCTGATACAAAGCCAATCCCTCTGCCCTGTTGTTGGATAGTTCTCCCAGCCCCCACTCGAATTGAAGAATTGTCTCGCCGTTGGCATTGCAGATAAGACCCCCTGCACCTGCTAGGCCTGGATTTGATTTTGAAGCGCCGTCAAAGAACATGTAGAACTTATTGCAATTGCACAACCAGAGTGCGAATTCCTCTTCCTTGAGCCTCAGCTTCCAAACGCTGCTTGTCTCTTTCAATTGTAGATTTCCTTGTCTTGTTGCCTGGGTGCTGATTATGTTTCCTTGGGCATAGTTGATCAGATTTCTTTCTTCAATGCTGTAATTGGTGGCCTCGATCTTGCCTTGAGTGTGGGCTATAATTGCCTCCACCGCTAAATTTTTTGCCTTGTGACACATGATTCTGGTATTACATCCTTTATCTTGAAAAACTTTTTTGTTTCTTGCTAGCCAGATGCGCCAAACAAGGGTTAAAGGTATAGCATTCCATATCCTTTGCGTCAGTTTGCTCTTCTTTTCTTTCCATGGGCAATGTTTCCTAGTGCTACACTATTCTATTGCTACCCTAGTTCTGTTATTTATTTTCTCTCTTTGCAGAATTTTAGTTTGCTTGTTGGTTACACCCGATCCTTGTTATTTCTTGTGAATATCAACATAAATTACGAGACCAACATAGGGCCAACATATAAGGTGTTGACATTTTTCTTTCATGTTTGTGTCATCCACTTTCAAGGAATCTTGGGGAATCTTTCAAGTGTTATCGTATAGCATGTAATATTGTTGCTAGGTTGTCAAAATTGTTGCTCATTGTGGCATTGCATTTTTGGATTTCATTAACACATTCTTTACAGAGACTAACTAATAGATTTAATGGTCCTGTTACCCACCAAAAGTGGGTGACCCCATAGGAGAATTTCTCTCCTAAATTTGTCTTTAGCTAACAACAGACAACCCCTGACAACCACCAATGTAGCTGATGTATTGTGCCATTTGATCTCCACTCCCTGAGCCAGTCATATGTCCCCTTACCCATCTACTGAGAGCATATGTTTGAAGGTGAGCAATCCAATCCTAAAGGTATGTTTCTCATTGTGCAATCGGGTGCTCATGCTTGTTTTTCCTTGGGTACTTTGGGCATGGATTATTGGGTGACTTGGAAGAAAGAAGGGTTTTGACTGTAGTTTTGTTCCCTCAGCTTAAATGGAGGGTTAATCCTCAACCCTAGTCCTATGGGATCTCCACTATTGGCCTATGGCTTTAGGAAGGGCACTACTTGGGAAACCTCAATTTGGGTAGCGCAGTCCCGTTTTCCCATTTCACATTTTTCACTCCCTTCCGCACATCACAAGCCCTAGCTCATCATATTCCTTCTCTGGGTCCACAAGGCACTGGTACGACCCCTCCCCTTGCCCACATGTTTGGGTTGGGCCTGGAAATGTTGCCTTGGAGGTTGATGCACTTGGACCACCCTTAACACCCTTAGCACCTTCAGCGGTTTGTTCATTGCCCCACATTATTCATGAGATGATGCACTTGGACCAACATGACCCAACCGACTTATCATGATCAGGGCAGCTGATCCAAGGCCCAAAGGAGGTTTGTCTCATTCCTGAGACATGGGAGGGCATGCACCATTGTCAGAGCCCTCGTTTGGAGCGGTTTACAGGTCTATCTTTCACCAGGAGACCCATGAGACCAACATTTGTGCCCCAAACCCACTATGGGGCACCACATGATGACTTGCGTGGAAAATTAGGGGCTATACCCTAATTCATCTTTCTTGGAGCTCTCTCTCACATCACGGCACTTAGAGGACTCAACAAGGCCCTCCAACAGCCTGTCATCATAGCAACGTCATCAAACTCGACTTGCATCGGATGGTTTATTCATTTTTTATGGAAGCTAGTTGGTGGGCCTGTCACTAAGACTTGTATCTAGCACATTATTTTATAATTTTGGGGGTTCATTATGCTAATTTGATTTAGAAGAGGATCATTTTTTTTCCAACGAAAAAATCACAACTTTTTATTAAGATTAAAAAGTTACATGTGCACATGCCATAAGGCATTCATCCTATCAGTTACTCAAGTGGAACTCAAAAATCCTGGCTCCATATAAACCAACCCTGTGATTATCCAGCATCAAGAAACAGTTCCAGCTCACGCGAGGAGAAAAGACCAAAAAAAATATAAATAAGTCCATCATAGCAGATATACATATTAAAAAACTTGACAAAACTGAAACCGTTGCCAAGCGTAGATGAAAACAGAAAAAAACAGTCTAAAGCATATATAAATAAAACTGTAACTGCATAAAATGGAGGATGCTGGTAATGTCTCAACAATCCCGTCTATTGACTCGCTGACCTGCCATAATCCATAAGCCTGCTGCACGACCTCCTTAGAAAGGCAACCTGCATCAACATTTCGTTCCTTGTAAATGTGACAGCATGTAATGAAATCAAAGGACTGTTTTAAACGAAATATTTCATCAAGAATGGGAGACAAAGTGTGGGAGTGACATCTTTGGATTGTATTAAACCAATTGATGATATTGAGTGAATCTCCAAAAACTTGGAGAGAGCGGCATTCCGTTTCCAAGGCCCGACATGGAAGAAGTTAAAGAGATAAAAGCTCAACGAAATTGTTTGTTCCTTTGCCCAGACCGAATTTTGATTTCAGGAAGTGATGATTGCTGAAGTAAAGGAGAACTCATCATCATCACTTGTATTTGTGAGAACTCATCATCATCACTTGGATTTTTCTCTTGTAAAAGCACTGACACCTTTACTTTGGAAGCTATTGGAGTATCTTGGATGCACTATGATATTTGGAGCTGATTTTTGATTTTGTCTTGGAGCTACTTTTTGAATATGGATGGATATATTGCATGATTATCTTCTAAGTTCTTTTGTTGATGAAATCTTTCTCTTGAAAATGTCTAATGTATGTAATTACTGCAACTAATGTAAATGGTATTCTGTCCTAATTTTGTTGAAGAAATTTTTTGGGAGCTATTTGGTTGGCTCTTGCATATGTTACTCATGATATAACATGCAATGAATGTTCCTATTCATGAAACTCCATATTGTTATAGTAGGTAATTGTTGAAGGTTGGTAGCTAGGACATCAACTTTTGACTTCCTTGAGGACAAATTTGGCCAATCTAACACATCTAGGACTCCATAGCCCAAAGGACTAGGCACTAGTCCAAGGATTTTGGTGATCAAACTCTTCTTTCTTCATATTTTCTCGTAAATTTCGGCCCCCTAAATGTAGGGCAGAATTCTAGGGCTTGCAGCAAAATTTTAGGTAGGTGATTTTTTGGGAATACGAGGGTCCAAACATCAAGCTCAGGGTCTAGGCTACCTATGCTCCAAGTTTGGTGGGCATCCGCCTGAGTTTCATCCATAAAATCTCGTCCTAGGTGCTACTCTAAAGAGGGAAAACCTAGGTCTTTCTCTCTCGCCTTGGGGACTTCTTTTAGTGTTGTATGAGCTTAGTATTCATTGGAATAAATCATAAGAAGCCCTTTTTCCTCTCGGGCCTTGACCTTGTGAATACTTATTACCATCGAGAAACCTCAAAACCCTAGGTCTTGTAACTTCTTCTCTAGGGTTTTTCTTAGAGAGCATTTTCTTCTTCGAAGCGTCGTTCCTTTATTGGACCTTTCTACAAATGAGTTCTAGCTCCATCACCTTGAACCTTCAAACCTAGAATATCTATTATAGGTGATCACAATCATACCATGACTCCTCTCATTGGTGAAAGTCCGTAAAGAGCAGGGGACCTTGGCTGTGTTGACAGTGGGCCACTGTCCCATTGTTGTCACTTAGTCTAGTAGTTGTCCCGTAGGTTTTCTCCCTTTAGGGCCCTGCTAGATTTTGTGGTAACAGGTCCCTTTCTAGTTCTATTGTTATGGTGGGTGTCATTTTTGTTGAATTTCTAGTGAAGCTAGGACTGGAATAGTTTTTCACAACTGATAACCACTTCTAATGATATTAACAGTCCTTATTTTATTTTCCAATCATCAAGTAGTTACACATGAAAAAATTCAACCTTACAAATCTTCAATTAGAGCAGTAAACAGAGATCACAGTAGACCATAAACAGTAGACAAGAGACACCAAGCTCACAGCCAGGGCAAAACCCACAAGGGGAAAACCCAACCAAAATTATTTCCTTATGAGAGATAGATTTTGTCCATCAAAAGTATATCAAGAATATTCCAATAAATCCAAATCTGACCTCAATAGAGTCCCAGTCAAAACCAGTCAACAGGAGAGAGAAAAGTCAACTTCTGGTCAACTGTAAGAGTCTGCACAGTGAGGCCGAATTTCAGCCCTGAGGTGACTGCGATGGAAGGCCGAAATTTGGCTCTGAAGTAGCCACAGAACAGTCAAGAAGAAACAGTCCAAACCTTTGGTCAAACCACCAGTCCAGTGATGCTGTCAACACAAGTCAACATGCCAAATAGATGAGCTAAATCTCAGTCAACAAAAGACAATGCATTCCTGACATCTTCGGCCTTCCCAAATGATCAACAGAGGTTGAACAGATGCCAGTATACCCAAAAACAATCTCGGTCGATACAGCTCCAAGAGAAAAGTTAATGCAGCTCAAACTAGTCTTCCTTCTGATCTTCGCACATGTGGTATCTCACTTCCAATTGCAGATCGAACTTGATGATAGATGGATGATCAAATGAATGCCAACGATGCCTAATATGTATGGGTGTGACGTGGGCTAATTAGCCCTAAGTGGGGCCAACTTGTAGAGTTGACAAATATGAATTTTCTTTATGGTTTCAAATAAAAAATACCGTCCGTTGCTATTCAAATTTTCAACAATTTTGAGTGTCGTCCGTTGCTATTCAAATTTTCAACAATTTTGAGTGTCTTTGCATACCTAGAAAGTGTAGTTATGTTCATTGTCTATATTTTATATGGTTGTAAATAGATGTAGGATCCAAAATCTAGGGTCATTAAAAGCTTTTTAAGATAACTTGCATTGATATCCCTCGTAATTTTTACACAGAATTTTCTTCATTAATTGAAAGACAGATTTGTTGGAGTTGCATTTAGTTTCAAATATGCAATCCATGCCATTGATTTCTACACATTGTCTTTTTGATTAAATGCACATAAATGAGTTGAAAGATGACGCATTAACTTTAGTTTGTTTTTCCAGTGTGTAACCTTCACAAACAAAGCGGCTCAGGAACTTTGTGAAAGGCTTAATAATCTGCTCGATGAGGATGTTTCAAGTCAGCTTATGGTACCTTATCTTTATAAATTACATTTGCATATGTTTAAATGGTTAGATATTGATGTTGATAACTGAAATAGAGGGGGCTGTAATTTTCTGGGGAGACCTGTTTTTTATTTAAATAACAAATTTGGTGTTATTATTTTTCTAACAAACAAGCAGAAGATTGAAGTTGCTTTATAATATATATTATTACCCGGGCAATTGGGAACTGTTTGACAATTATGACTTTGACATGTTAATTAGATAAATGTCTTTGCAAAAATTAAAATTTCTGAGAGAGAATTATTTATGTTCATCTTTCCTGAAAGATTTTATAGTAAGATTCTTGAATCCATTGAAAGTTAAAATATATTTGAAGGGTATTTGAATAATCGAAATGAGATTCATTGTAGCTATGCTTGTGGCTTTAATTTTTTTTTTGGTCTCTTTATATTAAATGTTTCATGGGGCATTTTGTATTTAGAAGTGTCATGGTAAGGTGGATATGTATATAGCTTAAAAACATTATTTTAAAAGTGCAAACGAGAATAGCAACAATGGAGCAAAATGCAGTTGTACAATGTATACAATGTGTAAGAATAGTAATATGAAAACAAATCTGAATTGACTGAATTTTAAACATCCTTTTGTAAATAGTGCGTGTTTTAAACATCCATTTGTAAATAGTGTGTGTATAAAAATATGACACGTAGGTAGGAGTCACAACTAATAGGAAACACATAGTTGTAGGGTGTGAGTTTATAACTTTATAGTGAATGTACCCCAATGGGGATGGTGAATTAATTCCTACATTTAATGGAAGCTTCTATCAATCTATTTCTCTCCTATATATGTGTTGATGCCATAGTTTTAAAAACTGGAACAGGTGACTGGACCGGTCCACCTAATAAACCAGGTTTCATACCAGAACCGGTCAAACCAAGACTGGTCAGATCTCAATGAACCAGTTTTTAGAGAAATACATTAAATAATTATTTTTTTAATGAAAAAAACTTTTTTTTTACGTTTTAAAACCATGACTCCAAGCCAATAGAGACAAAATATGCAAAGTTTGCTCATCTATATACCATGTAAAGGTGAATATATCAAAATGGCACCAAGTGCAATACATATGGTTGACAAAATACATAAGCAATGACACTCTAAATGGCCTATAAAGTCCAAAAACAATGCTACAAGCTATGAGGCCATTGACCTACTACAAGACTACAAGTCTACACATGATCAATCATCAAATTCATTCGCCACTACTAGACACAAGATCATCAATAGGAGCTACATAGACATCATCTGGTTTAGAGTCTGAGGATGCCTCATCCTCATCTACAACCTCAGTAGTAACACTGCCACCAATAACAATAGAAGTGGACCTAATGGAAGCACGAGTTCGTCGAGCTGCACGACTAGTGCCTTCCATTGGTTGTTTGACTTTGCTTGATGCGGCTACTAATCTTGGTTTTGATGGCGCTACCGAATCTGCTTCATCCCCCCCTAATGCTATGTCAATATCAAAATCAACATCAAACACAGGATCTTTAGTCTCCTCCACCCATTTTGATGTTGGATCAATATCGTCCAACACAATGGGATCTAGATCACGTGTTTTGTTCATCATTTGGTTCCTCCTTAGTCGAAGGTTGTGTTGCACGAAGACAAGATCATTTAATTGTTTTGTTCCAAACAATTTCTTTTCTTTGTGTGTATGCGCTCAAAAACAGATCAATTGTGCTCACAACCTGAAGCACTGCAAGTTTGGCCGAGGACTCTATTTGCAAACTCTTACAATTGAGTACATTGGCTGCCAAATGACTCCCAATAATGCGCTGCAAAGAAAATAAATTAATTAGTCTCCTAAACCTAGTTCATTTCATTACTTATTTACAAATTACAAATATTTATAGATAATTTGAATTGTACATCTGTAAACAATTTAACTTGAAAAGAAAACCATGCACTCCAAGCAATCAATCAATCCATCTTTGACCTCCTCATCCTGCAGATCTCCTAGCTAAGCTTTATAATGATACTTTAGGTTAAAAAAATACCCAGCTGCATGTATAGGGCGATGGAGTTGATTGTTCCATCTGTTATTAATGATCTCCCATATATGACCATATTTAGCTAACCTATCCTTGTAAGCTCCTCGTATCTGCTCCTTTGCCTGATCCATAGCCTCATAAGTATAGCCCATGGCCAATTTTTCCCCATCCACCATCCTTAACACCTTAACAAGGGGCTCGATCATTTTCACAAGCTCTGCAAACCTTTTCCAAAAATAATTATCAAAAACTTTCTTTTTGGTGTCTTTGCCATCTTGTTTACGAGCCCACCGAGATTCAGTCCAATAATCAGAAGAGAACATTTTCTGCAGGGTTTTTTGTTGAGAATTGAGACATTGCAATGTGAGGAAGTGAGTTGCAAATCTCGTAATTGCAGGCCTAACAAGTTCTTTGCCCATAGTGTTTTTCCTCATTAGGCTCAATACCCATGAGTGGTTGTAGATGTATTTTGTAATGCACTTGGCATGCTCTACAATGTTTTTTTACTCACTCCACTTTGTCTCTGTCCTCAAGCATGAGGTCTATGCAATGTGTAGCACATGGAGTCGAAAATATGGTCTTATATTTGGACTCTAGCATCTTTCTAGCAAGAACATAGTTTGAGGCATTATCTGTGATGACCTGCACAACATTCCGCTCCCCCACTTCCTAAATAATCTCATCCAAAATCTCAAATAGAAGGGTTGCATCCTTCACCTTATCAGATGCATCAACTGATCTCAAAAACATGGTTCCTTGAGGGAAAGAAACAAGGAAATTAATGATAGTGCGGTTCTTTCAATCAATCCATCCATCTAACATGATGGAACAACTTGTTTTGAGCCACGACTCTCTATACTCAGCCAAATACTCATCAATGGAAGAAATCTCTTTTTGTAAAAGAGCTCCCCTCAAGTCATGCATAGTAGGGCCTTTGAAGCCCTTTCCCGCAGCTATAACAGAGTCCCACATAGCTTGGTAATAAGGTGAGCGAGCAACATTAAATGGGATATCTGCATCATACCACCATCTAGCAATGTATTGGTAAGAAGTTTCTTTGCATTGTTTTTTTAATGTTGATCCAAAGTGGGTTGACGACTTGGCTGGGAGAAAGTGGGATTAGCAGAGTCAATGTTGCCAGAGGATGAGAAATAACTCTGGATGTTTGTTCCTTTAGATTGTTGGCCAAGAGTAAGAGGAACATATGAAAGGGGTCATTTGTGGAAGGGATAAAAGAGGAGTCTTGAATCTAATAATCATCATACCCACTCTGTTTCATGGCTTCTATTAATTCTCTCTTCCTTGAAATTTCATCTTGGATGACCTTCTCCCTAGCCTTATTCTCCTCAAACTTTTCAAACTTGGAAAGGTATTATGCCCTAACAAGGCCTAACACTTCATTCGGTGCTTCACATGGCTTTACTTGACCTCTTATCCTAGCCAAGTGTTGTTTCAATATGAGAATACCCCCAGCTCCAATAGGTTTATTGCAAAATTTGCATATCATTTTTACATCAATCACATCACAATGAGCCCATGCAGTGTCCTTGGCTTTTGGAGCCATGTTGGCTTGAAATAATTAAAATTTGCAGCTAAGAAAAATGGAAAACCTAAAATAAATTTAGGAAAAGAAATGCATATGTAGCCTACAAAATTTGATAGCATATAATAGACATATGATAGCATAGAACACATAAAAAAGTTTAATACATGGACAACAGTGAAATGGGGATTTTTTCAAGTGAAAATCCTTACCTGGAAATGCAAATTAGCTTCCTTAACCTCCTCTTGAAGATGCTGTTATGAATATAATTCATAACAAGTGAGATAAATAAAATTAATATAAATATTAAATAATTAAATATTGGTTATGTTAAATAGTCATTAAGTGAAAAGGCATGTCTAAAAGACATGCCTAATCATGAGAAGTCACCTGTTGAGGTATAAAAGCAGGGCCTCATTATAAACGTTCATCACTTATACATTTTTTTTTATATATAATAAATTATTATTATTAAAATACCTCTTGTGTATTTTTAATTTCAAGTCTACAAGCTATCAATTTTTATGCTTCAGTGGTATCAAAGCCATGGTGCACAATATAATGATGCGAGTCTTTGAACGTTGTTCGCCGCACAAAGTGCCATTACGTTCACGTCTTGATTGTGTCGAGCAGTTTAGTATTCAAGAAGCATTTCAGTGATTAAAAAAATCATTTGCAGAAGTTAAAGAATGTCGAAAGGAAATCGATAATAAGGAAGATGATCTAGATGAGGATTCAAATAACGCTGATTTTGATGAGAATGAGGATTATTTAGACCAAGATAATGATTCTGATGACGTTGATATAGATCAAGAAGATTATAATGTTGAAAATCCAGATAAGGATTTTGCATATCAGAGAACAGAAGAACTTCACCATCCATGGATTAGAAGTCTATTAGTAGGATTTGCCTACACATCTCGGTTCAATTGTCTGACCATACCACAAAATCCTCAACATCTAATTCAAGAAATAGATTCAAAATTGTTTAATCAGAAGCCAATCCTGGATCTTACTAATAGGATATTTGGATCATCATCCCCTTTGAAACATGTTGATGTTGCAAAACTGTTAGCGGATTCTAGAAAACCTTAGACACTAGATACTTTGCTAAAACATCTTTTTGCTCAAAACCATCGGGTTCTCCTGTTTGCACAAATGACTAAAATGCCTTATATTCTTGAGGATTATATGAATTATAGGAAGTATAAGTATCTTCGCATGGAAAAATTTTCAACTATAACGGACTGTCATGACATGGTTAGGGACTTTTAAAACAGTGATTGGAATCCAACCGTGGATTTACAAGCCATGGACAGAGCGCATCGGCTTGGACAAACTAAGGAGGTTACCATGTACAAATTAATTTGTAAAGAGACTGTAGAAGAGAAAATTTTACAAAGGGCTAGTAAAAAAATTACAGTTCAACAACTTGTCATGGCAGGGGGCATGCAGACAGGGAGGCATTGGCTCCTGACGATGTATCTGCATTATTGTTAGATGACTCTGAGCTAGAGCAATTTTCCATTTAGGGCACGAAAGGAAAGTCAAAGAGCAAGAGAATTGTTGTTTGGTTTGATGTAGAAGCAGAACCCTTGACAAAGATTGCAACAGATAATTGACATAGTTCCAAAATCAGAGAAGCCGCAATGAGATTTCATCCCACAGTTCCTGTCTGTTGTTGTTTGGTTTGATGTAGAAGCAGAACCCTTGACAAAGATTGCAACAGATAATTGACATAGTTCCAAAATCAGAGAAGCCGCAATGAGATTTCATCCCACAGTTCCTGTCTGTTGCGTGTATCATGTCTGCCCACAGTGCCGGCACATACGCTCATGGCATCCACTGCTAATACTCTCTGGTCTCCACTCCGCTCGCAAGCTAGAATCTTCCACGACACCATTCTGCCTCGCTGTTTTGACATCGTTCCGTCATGCTGTTCCAACACCAACCTGTTCCGTCCTGTCCAGTGGCGGCCTATGTTGCCACTACACCCGTAGTTGCCTTTCCTCGTGATCAAGCAACGAGTTCAAGTGACGTGCTCCATCGGTCAAATGACCATTCCCGCGGTTAAACGACGCCCATTCCGCAGTGAACTGTGCCGTTGCTGTGTTGATGGCTGACCCCTCGACTGGTGCCCTCTGCAGGCCCGAGGCTGTGATTGGGAAGGTGCCGGCGTACAACCTCGTGACGGTCTGTCGTGCTGATTGTTTAAACCGCGCTGATAAACGTCAGTCGAACAGCCTCCGTAAACAGTCGTGTGGCTTTGCGGAGTCATCGTGCCGTCGCATGTTTTGACCAAGACTAACTGCTTGTCTGTGCTGCGAGCGTGGTTTGGTTTGATATTAGAACACTGGGTAGGGTCAACTCTCATGACCAAGGATCCGTCGACGCAATCGTTCAACAGAGTTGGAGTTAAATTAATTTAATCAAATACTATATACTATATAATTATAGTTATATATAATACATAAACACATAATATGTAATTATATAACAAATATATATGTAATTATAATTTAATTAATTAAATTAGAAAAAAATATTAAAATATATATATATATATATATATATATATATATAATTTAATTTTTGGGAAAAAAAAAAAAAAAAAAAATATTATTATTTAAAAAAAACATTTATTATAAAAAATAAAAAATGAAGAAAATAAAAATAAAAATAAAAATTCTATGGAATATTACTGATGAGCTACATGACGAAACGATGACTAGATTGTATACATTGAGACGACAGACACTAAGTGAAGAAAATTGACAACATTAACGCCCTGTGACGGTCTGTTGTGCTGATTGTTTACACCGCGCTGATAAACGTCAGTCGAATAGCCTCCATAAATAGTCGTGTGGCTTTGTAGAGTCACCGTGCCGTCACAGGTTTTGACCAAGACTAACCGCTCGTCTGTGCTGCAGGCGTGGTTTGGTTTGATATCAGAACACTGGGTAGGGTCAACTGTCATGACCAAGGATCTGTCGACGCAATTGTTCAACAGAGTTGGAGTTAAATTAATTTAATCGAATACTATATACTCTATAATTATAGTTCTATATAATACAT
>APFE031246680.1:0-22709 GCA_000404065.3 Pinus taeda | reverse complement strand
TCCAAACTATCTCCAAAATTGCTCCAACTCCAACTCCAAGCCTCCGAGATGACCACTCCAACAAAAACTCAACACTCTCCAACCTTCCAATCAAACTCACAAAAACTTCAAATGAGATGTGTGAGGCAAATGAGGGGGGTGAGCTCCTTTGAAAGGCTTGGAGAGGGTGTTTTTGGAGGGAAACAACCCTTACTTTCCCTCCAAAACACCTAGGAAGCTTCCTAAACTATGCCGTGTGGGTCCGCCGTGGCCTTGGCAATGAACCGATTGGTTTAGGACAAAACCAGCCCATTTGACCATAAACCAGCTGGTTCCATCCTAAATTGGCTGGTTTGGGCCGATTTTTGTGGATTTTGGGTGAAATAGGCCATTAAACCCGGTTTTTTGTCTGGTTTGACCCGGTCACCCAATGAAATGGCCGGTTTTTGATCGGTTTCCGGTTCAAGCCAACCGATTTTTCAAACTACTTGATGCATCTTCTAAAATCAAATAGGGTATCAAATCATGGGCTGAATTTGGGACCAAGCACTGTTTGAGAAGATTAGGGAAAGGACTCGTGTGTTTTTTGGTAATCCCAATGGGATGAGAGTTTTGAAGTATATGTGTAAAGGTCTTATCTAATACTTTACATATTTAAGTTAGAAATTATGTGTTTCAAAAGAGTCAATTTAAGACTTGTTTAGATTAGATATTTGTTTATTTTTGAATAATGGAAGACAAAAATGAACATTGATTTCCTCACGTACTCACATAATAGATTTTTCAATTGAATTGTGCATAAGCAATAGGTGATACTACCTATTCATTCCTCCAATTGGCCAACAATCTAGACTGCATGTAATATCCATAACCCGGAATATTCCTCAAACCCCAACAAAAACTCTCAACCAAATATGTGCAAGTGATATAATAACCCAAAATGATAAAATAACAGTGGTACAACATGTAATAGTGTAAACAGGAAATATAAGCAGATACTCAAGAAATGCAGTGAGAAATGCTAAGCCATTTTATTATACTGAGCAATAAAATAAGTACAAGAGGTGATCAGACATATGGCACCTCGACTTGCACAAGGCAAGTGAAGAAATACTCTAAGAATAACAAGGAATGGCCTCTCTGCGTGGATACTGTTGGAGAACTGCTGTGCTGCTGCTGTTGCTAGAAAGCAAATAATGATTTGGGGCTGCTCCCCTTCTCGGTAAATGCTGAAACTCTGGAATCGGGTTCTACTCAAGAAACCCAGGAAAACCCAGAAAGCTTTCTTGGAATAGCCGACCCCCGAAAATCACCCCCTTGGGGATCTGCGCAGTCCCTCAATGCTCTGCGCTACCACTGAAGAAACCCCTCCAGAACTCTGCCTGAAACTCCGCCAAAAATCCTCCAAGATGCAAGGGCTGGTCCCCTACTCAATCACCCAACATAAATCCTCCTGCAAAAACCCCAATCTAACACTGCTGCCAGAAAGAATTGTGTCCCTCTCCCAGTGCTACGCAGTCCTCCAAAACGCTGCTGAAATTGCTGCTGGAATGCTGATAAAATTACTGCTGAAATGCCAAAGGAAATACCTTGCCCGAGCAGGCACTCGAAGTTCCCCAGGGCTAAGGGTGAGATCTCTGAACGGAGACACTCAATGCACTAAACAGTGCTGCAGACTAGCTAAACAGCCAGTGTGCTCAGAAGTTGAATCGACTAGCTCAAAATGCACATAACTCAATGATCCAAAATGAGGGGGCTCCTCTCTATTTTATAGCCTCTGCCTCTCACAATCCCTAGGCTCACCTCCTCCTGCGTGATTCCCTTCTTTCCACGTGTTTCTTCCCTCCTGCGTAGTCCCTCCATGTGTCTGCGTGGGCCCCATCTCTGCGTCCCCCTTTGGCCCCCTTAGCTCCCCTTTAAGTCACAACGTCGTGCTACTAGGAAGTGACTTTTTATTCTAAAAGTGAGTTATGTCCCCCGTCTTCACTTTTTTTATTTACAAGTAACCATAGAAGGCAAAAATTGGACAAAAATCGAATATTCCAATTAGCCATGGCTAATTAGGAATATTACAGTCTCCCCCGGCAAAATGTTGCTTGTCCTCAAGCAACTGAAGTGATGGATACTGCAAGATCTTCTCACTCTCCCAAGTGGCATCCTCATCCGGCAAATTCTTCCACCTCACCAAAAATTCCCGGATCGTCCTGCTCCGCAATTGCCTTTCCCTGGTATCAATGATAGCCTCTGGCTGCAATACCAAATGCCCCTCGTCATCCATGGTTGGTAGCTCATCTGTCACTGTCACCTATTGCCCCAATGCCTTTTTCAGGCATGATACATGAAAAACGTTATGAATCTTGTTGCCTTGGGGTAGCTCCAGCTCATATGCAACTTGTCCAACCTTGCATATCACCTTGTACGGCCCATAAAAGCGGGGCTTAAGCTTCTCAACCCCCTTCTGCTTTAGTGACGACTATCGGTATGGCTGTAATCATAGGTAGACCATGTCCCCTACCTTGAACTGTCTCTCCACTCGACCCTGTCAGCATACAACTTTTGCTGGTTCTGTGTTGTAGCCATGTTATCCTTGAGAGCTCGGACAATATCCTGACTCTCTTGGATCCAAATCTTGGCTCTAGGAGCCTTGCTATCACTAAACATCACGTCAGCAAAAGATAAAGGATGATACCCATATAAGGCATAGAATGCTAACATACCAATGGGCATGTGATGTGAAGTATTGTAGCAGTACTCCCCTAGATGCAGCCACCTCAACCATGCTCGCTGCTGCCCACTGACATAGTTACGCAAGTAGCCCTCTAGCCACTTGTTAACTATCTCTGTCTGTCCATTCGTCTGTGGGTGATAACTGGTACTCGGTGTCAACTCTGTCCCCACCAACCGGAAAAGCTCCTGCCAAAACCCACCCATGAAACGGCTATCCCTATCACTGACAATGGTCTTAGGAAGACCATGTAGCCTGAAGATTTCTCTAAAGAACAGCTCGGCCACCTGTGCTGTTGTATAATGTGCGGATATGGCAAAGAAGTGTGCGTACTTTGTCAGTCGGTCAACGACGACAAATATGCAATCCTTGCCTTGTACCATGGGCAACCCTGTGATGAAGTCCATCGAAACACTCTCCCATTTCCTCTCCGGAATGGGTAGAGGCTGCAATAATCCCGTGGGATGGCTCATCTCTCCCTTGTTCTTTTGGCAAACATCGCACTCCCGGATGTACTAGAGTACGTCCTCCTTGAGGCCCTTCCATGAAAACCTCTCCCTAATGGCCTTGTAGGTTTTGGTAAACCCCTGATGTCCTGCCAGTGGTGAATCATGTGATGCCTGGAGTATCTTCTTCTTGAGATGAGACCCCTTAGTCAAGAAGATCCGGTCCCTGTAATAGATGATCTCATCGACCACCCTGTACCTGTCATTTGCCACCTGCCCATCCAGAACCTCACATGCAAACTTGTCCTTGGAGTACTCTACTAAGAGTCGAGCCCTCCAGTCTGTATCCAAGCTCATAAGAGACCAAACGTGGCTGGTCTACGTGAAAGGGCATCTGCGACCCATGTTGTTCTTACCCTTGACATACTCAATGTCAATGTCATATGCTTGGATCTTGCTGATCCACTTCTGCTCCTGCCTCTCCTGTAGCTACTTCTGCTCCAAAAAGAACTTGAGGCTGTTGTGATCAGTCCTCACCCTGAACCTGTTACCCACCAAATACTGCCGGTACTTAGCCAATGCATGCATGATGGCCAGCGTCTCCTTGTCATATATAGAATACAACCTCTAATGCGGAAGGAGCTTCCGGCTCTCAAAGGCTATCGGGTGACCTCCCTGCATCAACACTGCGCCGATCCCCTCTCTCGATGCATCACACTCCAAAACAAATGGATGCGTAAAATCTGGCAACGCAAGCACTGGGCAGCTGCTCATAACCTCCTTGAGCCTGTCAAAGGCTCACTGCGCTGTATCCGACCAACTGAATGCCCCCTTCCTTGTCAAATATGTCAAGGGTGCAGCAAGCTGCGAGAAACCTTTGACGAACTTTCGGTGGTAAGTACAAATGCCATTGAATTCTCGAAGTTCCGTTACATTTCTCGGCTTCGACCATTCTATGATAGCCATGATCTTCTCCTCGTGGACTCTCACTCCATCCACTCCTATGATGTGTCCTAGATACAACATCTTTGTCAACCCAAACTCACACTTGGAGAGTTTGGCATAGAACTGCTGCTCCTGTAAGATACGCAATACCGTCTCAAGGTGTTAGAGATGCTACTCCCAAGTCCTGCTGTAGATGAGAATGTCATCAAAGAATACCAACACAAACTTCCTCAAGTGACTACAGAAGATGTGGTTCATGCAAGATTGAAATGTAGCGAGGGCGTTTGGTTAGCCCAAAAGGCATCACCAAGAACTCAAAGTGCCCATAGTGACACTTGAAGGCGGTCTTGGGAATGTCCTGCTCCCTCACGTGAATCTGATGGTACCCAGATCTCAAATCAATCTTTGAGAAGAATCGTGCTCCCCTCAACTCGTCCATCAACTCATCGATCCTGGGTATGGGGTACTTGTTCTTAGGGTCTTCTTGTTCAGGGCCCTGTAGTCAATGCACATCTTCAATGTACCGTCTTTCTTCTTCACCAACACCACAGAAGAAGCAAAAGGACTCGTGCTCGGTCGAATGTGCCCAAGAGCCAGCAACTCCTGGATAGCCCGCTCAATCTCGTCCCGATAGGCCTTGGGGTGCCTATAGGGGGTGGTGATCACTGCTTGTATGCCCTGCTCAAGCTCGATGGTGTGCTTAAACCCCCGATCTGGTGGCTGTCCTAGTGGAATCTCCCCAAACACTATGGCATACCGATCAAGGATGGACTGTATCTCTGGATGTACCGTCTGCCTTGTAGTCCCTGCCTCTGATGCACGCAGCTCCACTGCCCACTCTATGTCTCCCTTTCGGAAGACTACCTCCATCCGATGAGCCGACATCGTTTGAGGTGGATATGTGTGCTGTCCCCGTATCTTCTCATGCCTCCTTGTCTTCTCATCATCCCACTCCATCTCTAGGGTTTTCCAATTCGTCGTGACCTTCCCTAGAGTAATAAGTCACTGAACACCTAGTATCATGTTGGTGTCTGGGATATCGACCACGAAAAAGTGGTCAGTCAATGTGTAGGTGCCCATTGTCATTGAAAGCTCTGGAACATAACGAGCACACGTCATGGTCTGATCTCTTGGGACCAAAATTGAAAACCCATTGAAGCTCTCTGTTTGAATACCTCCCCGCTCAACCATCTGTGCATCGATGAAGTTGTGTGTTGCCCCACTGTCAACCAAAACTGATACCCGCTGGCCACGTACTGTCCCTCGTACGCGTAGCGTCAGATACTTGGGAACTCCTCACAATGTTGTAAGGGCCCCTCGGGTAGGTGCAAAAGACGCACCACCTGCTGGTGGTGGTGGAGGTGGCAAAGGTCCTTGTATGGCGTGGCTATCTCCTGCCTCCACATCATCCTCGTCATCCTCTTCTCCACTGCTCTCGGAGAAGACCTCAATAAAATGTGCTTTACCAGCAGCACATCTATGTCCTGGTGCCCACGGCTCTTGGCATGTGAAGCACAACCGCTTCTTCTTTAGCTCCCTCTTGACATCGTCCTCAATCTGGATTCGTCCTGGATTCCCCTTCGGCGGTGGAATCCTCACATCCTTCCCCTTAGATTGAAAAGGTTGTCTTTGGGGTTAAGGTGTCCGGGTCCTGGGTAAGACATCCTGTAAGTCCCGGGTCCTGCTGACAGTGTCCTGGAGTGTAGCTGGTCTAGTGGATCGGACTAGATCCTGAAGTGGCTTTGCTAACCCCTCAACATACATATAGACCCTCCCTGTCGTGGAGAGGTCTGGCACCATCACGGAGACTCTCAAGAAATCTGCAATGTAGGTCTTTGGGCTCCCTATCTGTTTGAGCCTCGTCAGCTCAACAAAATGCTGCTCTGGATTTCTCCGATCAAATCGCTCCATCAATCTCCTAGTAAACTCCGCATATGTCGTCACTGTAGAGTGCTCGAGTGTAACCATCCCTTGAAACCACCAATCTTGGGCCTCGCCATCCAAATGCAATGTTGCCACCTTGATGGCCTCTGCCTCCGACATCTGGTTACGCTGGAAATAAATGTCCAGCTTCTCCACGCAAGACTTCACCGAACTGTTTGATGAACCATCAAACGTAGGCAAGTGGAATCTACTCGCTGCACGGTGGGTGTCACCATCATGGTAATGCCGGTTTCCTCTGTGATGATCATGGGGCCTACTATCCCGCTGGAGCTGAACAAAGTCTCTGAATGAATGAGCATCCCTAAACTCCTGCCCACAGGCCTGGTACTCTGCAAAATAATCGCCCATATGGCCGGGCTCTGCCTCTTGCTGGGCTCTGACCCCCGTGTCTGCTCCTAAGAACGTGGGCATGGTAGAGCGTGTAGGGGCATGCGAGGCCACCTGCTGCGCAGTATCACGCTGCTCTGGAAAATGATGGGATGCACCTGATCCCTCACCAATTTGAAAAACTCGTGGGCTCTTACGCTGTCTGGCCTCTATTGCCGTGAATCTTTGCCCCATCACCTCAATCTGCCTCGACAGATCCTGTACTGATTTGAGGAACATATCCGCAAATCTCTTCCCATCCTCGTCTGCCATTTGCTCTGCGTCCACCACTGGCTCTTTCTGTTCTGCGTCCGCCGTCAACCACCGGCTCCTCCTGTTCTGTGTCCACCACTGGAACACAGTCTCCCTCTCCGTAGGTATTCTCCAACCTACATCCAGTGTCTCTGTATCTCCTAACTTTGTAACAAATATAGGGTTTTTCCCCGGGTGTCATAGATTGCTAGCTCCACAGGCTGAGCCAGATCTATGCTCTGATACCACTGTAATATCCCTAACTTGGAGTATTCCTCAAACCCTAGCAAAAACTCTCAACCAAATATGTGCAAGTGATATAATAACCCAAAATGATAAAATAACAGTGGTACAACATATAATAGTGTAAACAGGAAATATAAGCAGATACTCAAGAAATGCAGCAAGAAATGCTAAGCCATCTTATTATATTGAGCAATAAAATAAGTACAAGAGGTGACCAGACATATGGAACCTCAACTTGCACAAGGCAAGTGAAGAAATACTCTTAGAATAACAAGGAATGGCCTCTCTGCGTGGATGCTGCTAGAGAACTGCTGTGCTGCTAGAAAAAAATAATGATTTGGGGCTGCTCCCCTCCTCGGTAAATGCTGAAACTCTGGAATTGGGCTCTACTCAAGAAACCCAGAAAAACCCAGAAAGCTTTCTTGGAATAGCCGACCCCCGAAGATCACCCCCTTAGGGATCTGCGCAGTTCCTCAATGCTTTGCGCTGCCACTGAAGAAACCCCTCCAGAACTCTGCTTGAAACTCTGCCAAAAATCCTCCAAGATGCAATGGCTGGTCCCCTGCTCAATCATCCAACATAAATCCTCCTGCAAAAACCCCAATCCAACACTGCTGCCAGAAAGGACTGCGTCCCTCTCCCAGTGCTGCGTAGTCCTCCAAAACGTTGTTGAAACTGCTGCTGGAATGCTGATAAAACTACTGCTGAAATGCCAAAGGAAATACCTTGCCCGAGCAGGCACTCGAAGTCCCCCGGGGCTAAGGGTGAGATCTTCGAACGGAGACACTCAATGCACTAAACAGTGCTGTAGACTAGCTAAACAGCCAGTGTGCTAAGAATTCGAAACGACTAGCTCAAAATGCACATAACTCAATGATCCAAAATGAGGGTGCTTCTCTCTATTTTATAGCCTCTGCCTCTCACGATCCCTAGGCTCACCTCCTCCTACGTGATTCCCTTCTTGCCACGTGTTTCTTCCCTCCTACGCAGTCCCTCCATGTGTCTGCGTGGGTCCCATTTCTGCATCCCCCTTTGGCCCCCTTGGCTCCCTTTTAAGTCACAACGTTGTGCTACTAGGAAGTGATTTTTTATTCTAAAAGTGAGTTATGTTCCCCGTCCTCACTTTTTTTATTTACAAGTAACTATAGAAGGCAAAAATTGGACAAAAATCAAATATTCCAATTAGCCATGGCTAATTAGGAATATTACACTGCAGCATCTTACAAATGGCATCATGGTTAACCATAACTCCAACCATGATCTCTAATATCTTGAGTCTCTTCCCAAAGGTAGGACCCAAGGTGTCTTGTAGTCGTTAAAGACTTTCTTCAATTAGCTTGAAAACTTCCTTCATAATGTCATCATTGTAAGGGAGCATAGGTGAAGTTATTCTGATAATCTCACTGAGACAGGAGGCAACGACAAGTTTGAACCCTTCACAAGGGTGCTCCAAGAATATTTGCTGGATCAAGGCAAACATTGTTGGTTTGAGTGCCCAATTTAGAACCCTCAAATCGGACTGACTCACCTTAGAAAGGTGTGAATCCAGTTTCTCAAGATTAAGGAGAGTTTTCGCAGTCATCTTCATGTTCTTCAAATCTGACCGAAGTGCAAAGAGCAAATTCCCTAGCTCCAGTTCTTTCTGCAAATCCATTATTTTGTCCGCTTGTAGGATAGCATATACCCCCTTTGAAAAAGGTCTGCTGTTTGGTTTTGTTCTTTGGCCCATGGAAGCATTGGGACCCAAAAAACCAACGGCTGCTAAGTTATAAAGGGCATTTATGAAGGTCTTCTCCCAATCATCCATATTCCAACAATGGTGACAAGACTCTACTTTTGACAAATACATAAAGCTGACTCATACCTTAAATCAGCAGTATGCACATAACTCTGACTGTCAACTTCACCGACAGTATACAATAAAACTTTGACTTAATACAAACCAGCAATAGGCCTCACATATCAAGACATATTCAACCGTTACAAATTACACTCAGCAATTACATGGAGGTTTAAACACCTCATGCAGCCTCACTGTATCTTCTCACCCAGCTCATTATACATGGCTATAGATACATAAAGACACCAATGCTGTAGCCACACAATACTCACAGGTTTACAATACAAGGTAATATCCTTACAAATATACAAATACAAGGCTTATGACAAATATTTTAATGTTCTCAGATACTGAGCGAATCGGTCCTCAGATACTGAGCAAATAGTCCCCTTTGTTGATGCTCCTCGGCCTCCACGAAATTAATAATTCGGCCTCTCAAATGTGAGCTCAGTCACCACAAAATAGAATTGATCAACTTGGCCCCTCGATAAGTATTAATCTTGGCCTCTTGAAGGTGAAATTGGCCTTCCCAAAATGGGCAAATAAACTCAATCTCTTAGAAGGATAAAATCAACTCCTCTTTAGCAGTTCGGCCTCACAAGTGTTGAGAAATTTAGCCTTCAGCGGTTAATTATTCTTGACCTGGAATACGGACCTGGAATACGTTGAGGCTCTCAGCCTCCAAGAATTGGTGTTCTTGGCTTGTGATACAGAGAACCCTCTACCCCTGCAATAAAGTGCTTTCAGCCTCCTCAATTAATTACTGATTTGCTCCCAAACGCAAGAAGACTCTGGAACTGAATGATGATGTGAACTTGGTCTTGGTAATCATGCTCTCGGTCCTCCTAAATTACTCTTGGTGCGGATGCTCTCGGCCTTGCCAATAAAAGAGAGAAACACATCCAAAGTTACCACAAACTCAGCCTGCCAACCAATGAAATCATGCCCATAAATGCAATAAAACCCGCCTAGAAAATACAAGGATTTTTGCCCAGGTATATAAAGAATTTCGGCCTACCAAGCAATAGAAGAACACACCCAGTTTTCCAAGAATTTCGACCTGCCAACATATAAGGAATGTGCCCAGAAATATGAAGGATCTTGTCCTGTCAAACGAGGATCAACAATAGATCTCAGCCTACTAGACAGAATAATCACGCCCAGGAAGGATGGATCACAGCCCGCTAATAAAGATGTCCATGCTTAGAAGAACTAGTTGAACTCGGCCTAATAAGTGGGAAAGATATTCAGCCCAAAACTTCAGTCTTGGTTATATGTGGAAATGGCCCCATTAGAATGCTAATTCTGCCCTGGTACAATAACAATTTCTTCTGCAGACAACACTCTGGCAAATGTTTAACTCTGCTTGCTGTAGTAAAATGATTCTTCCGTAAGCAATAACTCTTGAACTCCTGAAGAATGCTCTTCAATAGACCTGCAATTGATGGTCAATAGAAACTCGAACTAGGGTGGCAGTTATGTCCACTGAAATTTGATGAACCAATTTGGGTGGAAATAATGTCCACCGAAACCAGTGACAGGTTTCCACCTGAAACCCTCAATCTTGGCCTTCAAAATCGATCTGCAATAAAAATACCCTCAGGCTGGCAGAAAAACCAACTCTGATACCACTGTAATATCCCAGATTATTTTAATTACCATTTTTAGGAAAAACTTTGCCATAAATTTTTTCTTAATAGGAATAACACAAAAACACTGGCACAAAATAACCCAGAAATACTTCAATCACAAAATACAAAAGATAGATAGGCACAAACTCGGCTAGATTCAGCATTATTATATTAATATAATAGCTTGTTACAACAATAACAATGGCTGATAGTAGCTCCTCAAATTTCCAAAGATGTAGCACAGGTTGGAGATCTATGTGATCCCCACTCCAAAGTGCATATCTGCTCACCAACTGATATCGCTGAAGCTTCGTGATATTTCTGAATGAAATCTCCTCAACAGTGGGTTGGGTTCTTGTCCAACTCACAAGAAATGGAAACCCAAGGGTTTTCATCTTGGGGTTGACTGAAGCTGCGAACTAGCTTCTCCAAATCTTACCAAAAGCAAATACACAAATCCAAGATGTCCCAAATGATTTGCTTCCACTCCTTTTAAAGATCTGATGGATCCCTCTCCAACCTTCTAGAAGCACTATATTTTATTATTTTATTACCCACTCTAGAAGCTTTTCCTCTTATCCTTATCTTAAGTGACTTTTATTTTATTTCATTTTAGTTACTTGGATTTTTTCCTCAATTAAACATTTCCCATTTTTATTTAATTAAGTGACTAATTAAAGTCACTTTTAATTTAGGAAAATGGTAAATCTGCCTCCATGATCTCTCAGGTCACTGAATGTCACTTTTCATCATCCCATCCTGTAGATCTCTTCTTTTCGTTTCCAATGAGCTATTAGACTAATGTGTTTCATCAAATATTTTTCCCAAAATGACACATTAAGCGTATTTAATTAATATATGCTCAATAACAACCCTATATTACGGGAATTGTCGGAATGTGGCAAAACCAAGAATAAACTGTTCTGAACTGGCCCTGAAGATGAAATTCTGTGAGCGATCCCTGTGAGACCCTATACAACTCCAAAACCCTCTAGGTCCACTGATAAAGAAATCTCGTTCTCATGATCAAGCAATCACCAATCCTGGAAATCCTCCTAGCCACGTGATAAGGGAAACTGAAATTGGGGACATTACAATTTATAATATCCCTAACTACCTTATTGTGGTAACAACGAGCATTCATCGTTTCTAAAAATACGTGAAACACCCTGATGTTGCTCCTGTCTCTAGGATGCTTTCTTTGTTATTGAAGAAAACTGCTTTGTCTACTATTTTTGTGTAACCAGGTCCTTGGCAATCTTAATTTTACTGGTAAGTGGTAAGTTCTTAGTGTGCTTTTGTTAATTTCTTAGCAGAAGGAAAAACTCGAGAACTTGGCTTTTCTTATGGGATTTGTAATTTACTTGCATCATGATTCTGTTTTTTTCTGAGCTCTAATTGATTTTTCCAATATGTTTCCAGGTTGGGACTATTCATAGTGTCTGTGCAAGGATTTTAAGATCGTCCCCACAAATATCCGATTATAGTTTGAATGGTAATTACATAATCTATGATGAGAATAACTCACAAGAAGTTGTGAAAAGGATTCTTCAGGAGGTCAGTACCGCCTTTTGCATTTGCTTTAACATTTCTTTTTATACTTACGGTCCAGCCTATGTTTCAGGAGACATTTTACTTCCATTCTTTTCTGCCTTGAAAAAAGGCAAGCACTTTCCCACTGGAATCTGGATCAAATTGAATTTATCATGCTTCTTCTTATAGGATGTCTCATATTTGGCATGAAGGATAAAATCTCAAACAAGTCAGAAAGTCTTAACTGTAGCTGCTAATTGTACTACAAGCATGCTATTTTGTCACAATATAGTTTTGCTATTCAAAAGTTTCATGTTTTTGAACATTAAGGCATGAAATTTGAAAGTTTGCAACATCTAAAGGAATACAGGAAGTTCTGTGTTATCTCGTGAATCTTCAGATTTACTTAACCACAATGTAGATCCTTGTCTCAAAACATTTTAATAGATTTCTAACAGTTACTTTTCTACTTTGTCTTTCCTCTGATGTCTGTACAGGCACTAGATACTTCTGATGTAATGAATGTATCTATTGGAAGGGAACGTTTTAATGATGACGCAGACTTGGAAAGGATCACTGCTCACAATTTGGATGAAAGTGTTATGCAAAGGTCTCAGATTGCAAACTGTGAAGTTCTTTCTCGATGTAAATTTCTGGCGGAGAATGCACCTGCAAGATTAGCGCTACTGGACTTTCTGGCAAGGTACAATAAAAAGAAGCCTGAACCAAACAAGAGGAAGACAGTTCCATCAGATGCTGTGAAAGACTTGTTACATATTATAAGAAGGGCCAGACTACACAATATGCGAGCATTTATAGCAAGAAAAAATAGAAGAGATTTACCCCTGACCCCAGATTCACTTGATGCATTTGCTTTCAAGATGGCAGAAATATATGAGGTAGAGGTTCTATGTTTATTATATTATTTTTGTTTTCATATTGTGGTTTATGTTTCAAAATTGAAGTTAGTTTAATTGTTGCTTGAACGAGATGTCAACTAAAACGCAATTTATTAATATTTATCATGTTCTGAAACCATTTGTGTATGAGTTTAATTTTCTAAGCAAGGTGTAATATCCCTAGGGAATTTTTGCTCTCAGGGTTTTAGGAACATAAAGAATATTGTGCTAATATCACAGTATTTTTCATTCAATTCATCAAAAGGCATTGGATGCACAGCAATAAACAAGTGAATGGGTATTTTAGTAATACCAACAGTACATATCAGTTTAAAGCATACATAAATCTATTCCTTAGAAATGTTACAGTACCCAATATGCAAGGACAGTAATATTCCTCTTTAGGAGTTTATAATTCTATCTAACAGCCAACTACTAGCATATCGTTTTCTTCCTGCTACTGCTTTGGGTACCTGTGCGATCCGGCTCCTTTGTCGCCTATTCTTATCAGGGGGTTCTTGAACCTAGTGTTGCGAAAATTGTGATTTTTGACTCAGCCGATATTATCGCCCGATTTTTACAATTTTTTTTTGTTTGTTAATTTGTTGTCGAAAAAATCGCTGAAAAAATCACGATTTTCTCCAAAAATCACGATTCGAACGGAAAAAATTGCGACCCTCTGGGTAACGGACTTGTTTGAGCGCTGAGGAGGAGAGGGAGGCGTCTACTAGGGCAGAGGAGGAGAAAAACGTGAGATTTTAGCATCCCAAGCAAGAGAACTTCGTGTTTGGACCAATTTTTTTTGGCAAACCGTGGTTTCTAGGTATGGGCACCAAATTTGGCCATTTTGTTTTGTTTTGTTTTTTTCTCTCTTGTTTTTGCTTGGGTTTCTATAATCCATTGATTATCAATGATTTTTGAGTGGATTTGATAGTGTTTTTTTATTTTATTTTTTAATTTTTGTTGCATAGAGTGGAGAGGGTTCATTTTGGTCAAAAATGCAAAAACTTGATTATTAGATTTATCAGTTTAATTTGTTTTTTTTTGTTTCACCAAAGAAAAAATCGAACTTTTTATAACCAAATAAAAAGTTACATAATATATGCTGAGGCATTCAGTTCGCTGTATGATTTGAAAATCATAGAGCTCCACAGGATGTGATTACCATTCCTGTCCAAAACCATGAGAGAAAAAGATAGATGACTGATCTGAAAACATGGACCTCCTCATATCGAGGAAAACAGCCCCAGTCTCCAGCGCAAGATAAACAGTACATAACAGTTTAAAACTAAGTCTGAAAGTCTCCAAGAGGATAAAAACGATGCATCCACTTCCCGGGTCTCTTCATCGAGGAAAGCAACCCAAACAGGGAGTAGAACACAAGCCAACCAAAGTCTGAAAACAGTTTATAAAAATAGTGACAAAAAAGGGATAAACATCTTGATAGCTGCTGTAAACAAAATCAGGCTAGGCAGAAAGCCTGAAGAGTCCATGGTGTAAAACGGCTATGAATATGGTGGCTGATCCGACACACAGATCTCTCTTTGGTCTTCATCTGTTATTCTCCAACTGCCCATATCTTGTTGCAGACCCTTTCTAGAAAGCCTGTCTGTTGTCTCATTGCGATTCCTGTTAGTTTAATTTTTTCTTGTGCTCTATTTTTTGCATCATTTTTTATTGGGTTTGAATGTGCATTTTTTCTATTTTTGTTGGATTGAGTTGAGGTTTTTTTGTTTGTTTGTCAAAAATTCAATGTGTTGTGTCATGTATGTAATTTTTTTTAACTTGCAATTTTTATTGTGCCATAGGTTCAACTTCAAACTTCATCCTACATTAAAACTCAAGAGTTCACTCAAGTTACAAACATGCCAAGGAAATTGAACTCTCTGTGGGAATTTGGTGAACCTGATGGAGGGTTTGATAGAATAAATCTGTCTTGCAAGTTGTGTGGGCAACATATGTCGGGGGGGTTTATAGATTGAAGTATCACTTTGCACAAATCTCTGAACGTGATGTAGAGCCTTGCACCAATACAAATGCAGAAATCATTGGAAGAACTAGAGCAAGACAAAGTGACCAATGCAACTAGCAGGGAGTGTGTTAGGATGTGAATATGGAAGTGGCATTGTTTCTACTTCAGCATCAATGTCTATAACCAACCTTGTAGCTACCTCATCATTTTTTGTTCCTAGAACCACGGCTGGTTTACAACCATCTATCACTTCAATGCTTAAAAAAAGGAGAAAGAACAAGCTGACAAGTTGTTGGGCAAGTTTCTCCTTTGGAATGATATTCTTTTCAGCGTTGCAAGGAATAATCCATTTTTCTAGCCTGCTGTTGATGCTATTGCAATTGTTGGCCTAGGGTACAAAATCCCTTCTTATGATGACTTTAGAGGCCGCATTCTTCAAGATGAAAAGGTTGACTGCACCAAAAGATTGGAGGAGTTTAGGGCATCATGGGCACAAACAAGATGCACTGTGAGGTCAGATGGTTGGACCGACCAAAAGGGGAGAACCCTTATAAACTTCTTGGTTAATTGTCCCAAGGGTACAATGTTTATGAAATCTGTTGATGCATCTTTACATGTAAAAAATGCAAAATTATTATGTGATTTGCCGGATGTGTTTATTTTGGAGGTGGGTGTAGAACATGTTGTCCAAGTCATAATGGAGAACGCTACAAATTATGTTGCTGTTGGCAATATGCTTATGGAGAGGCATCCTACTTTATTTTGGACACCTTGTGCTGCACATCGTATTGATTTGATTTTGGAGGACATAGGAAAAATTTCTTTTGTCAAAGATATTGTTGATTCGTCAAAAAACATTACAAAATTTATATATAATCATGCATCTGTGCTTAGCTTGATGAGAAAATTCACCAACAACAAAGAGTTGGTGCGCCCCGCCATTACACGGTTTGCCAACAGTTTCATATCTCTTCAATCCCTCTTGAATTCTATGTGGGATGTGAAGAGAATGTTTCTTTCAGATGAGTGGCGTGTTTTGACATTTAGTGCAAACCAAAAGGAAAGACCATATGCAGACTAGTTTCATACTAGGAAAACTTCTGGGCGGGAGTTGATGCAGGAGCATCCAGCACCCTTAGTCAAAAAGAGGAATCCAAAGCGAGGAAGGATGAGGATGTGGACCAGGGAGCAAAACAGGGACAAATTTGTTTAAAATAGAGAAAAAGATGGAATAGATAAAAGTCTTGAGGAGACTTATTAAATGTAATCTGCCATGTGTGCATTGTTAGTAGGTTGTTAGAGGAGACCAAGGAGAGGATTGATCGGATCCTTCATAGTGATCCGATCCAATATTCCTGCAACGATGAACTTGCGTGTTCTATAAATATATGTAATGAGACAGATAGAGGATAGAGAGTGAATAGGTAGAAATTGTGTCAACGGAGTGTTGAAATGTAATCTAGAGGAGAACATGTACTAAGGTTGAAATGCCTTAGATTTGTAATTGTGCTATGTATAATAGATATGTGTTTTGTGGGTTTTTTGCGTGTCTGTGTATTATGTCTATTTTCAATTCTGTTATGTATATATGTGCCGAGGCTTAAATCCAAAATTGTGAGTGCGTTGATCGACCATCGATCATAGTAGGATCGATGGCGATCCAATGAAATATTGTTATATGTGGAGTCAAGGTGTGAACGCAGGGGTGGCAGAGGAACTGGCTTTAACGCACAGATTCCATCAAATTGGTGAGATCAAGCCAAGGAAGAACATTGAAGAGATGAAGTATCGACAAATCAGAGCCGTTGGATCTTATAGATCAATGGCTAGGATTTTATCGCATTGGCAGAGCCCTGAGGGTGTTATCGGACCCGACCATCATCGCAGAGCGAACAGTGATAAAGCAATGGAACTTGGACTGTCGGATCGGGAGTCTAGATTGACGACCTAGATGTGATCGATGATCGCATATCGGAGAGGGACGAGCGATAATGGAATAGCAAGGGCCGATATGCTGATAGCGATCATGAGTTGATCGACGATCAAAGTTGTCAGTAGTTGGAGGTCAACATCGGATCAGTGCTGAGGAAAGTGGAAGAGCGGACCTGATAATCCTTATAGATGTGGGTGTATGTTTTTGAAGTCCGACATGTATGTTCAGAGCGGGATTTACATGGTTTTCCCATGTATTTCGTAATATGTGTTGCCCGAATGGTTAAGGCTTGAACACTTAATTTAAAGCTTACGATAGTGTAAAAGGGCTCCAATAATTTAATGGTTCATGATTTTAAGGCTCAAGGGCCTATATTAATGCTTCCGATAAGGCTTGTGGGCCATAAACCACAAGCCTCAGGATTGATTTTTTTAAGGAAAAGGGATTTTGATTAACCCCCAAAGTCTCTTTCCATCATTTGGTATCAGAGCAGACGCAGATTTTGTATGCAAAGGAAGATTAAAGAGTTTCCTAAGAGAAGGAAGAGGGAGTGCAAGCAGAGGAGAAAGAGGTACAGTTGATAGAGCTGGAGAGTTATGGTCTTACTGTCACACAGAGAACGACAGCAAAAGGTGAGAAGATTGCAGCAAATCTAGAGCATGGAGTGCTCATATGGTTCCAGAGGAGAGAACTTGAAGGATGCCAAAAGACTGAGTGAAGAGAGCTTAGTGAGATATCATGTAGCAAAGGAAGACTATTACTGCAGAGGCTTGGTTGCAGCTCACAGAAGACCATGAAGGTAGTTCCACTGAAGAAGTGAAGTGGGTAAAATTGCTAAGGACAAGGAGAAGCATATGACCAGGAGGTCATAAATTTTTGTGCCTCGGGAGCCTGATGCAGGAGCATCCAACACCTTTAGTCAAAAGGAGGAATCCAAAGCGAAGAAGGAGGACGCGGGCCAGGGAGAAAAACAGGGACAAATCTGTTTAAAATGGAGAAAAAGATGGAATGGATAAAAGTCTCGAGGAGACTTATTAAATGTAATCTGCCATGTGTGCATTGTTAGTAGGTTGTTAGAGGAGACCAAGGAGAGGATTGATCAGATCCTTCATAGTGATTCGATCCAATATTCCTGCAATGATGAACCTGCGTGTTTTATAAATATATGTAATGAGACAGATAGAGGATAGAGAGCGAATAGGTAGAAATTGTGTCAATAGTGTTGAAATGTAGTTGAGAGGAGAACCTGTGCTAAGGCTGAAATGCCCTAGATTTGTAACTATGCTATGTATAATAGATATGTGTTTTGTGGGTTTTTTGCGTGTCTGTGTATTATGTCTATTTTCAATTCTGTTATGTATATATGTGCCGAGGCTTAAATCCCAAATTGTGAGTGCGTTGATCGACCATCAATCACGGTAGGATCGATGGCGATCCAATGAAATATTGTTATATGTGGAGTCGAGGTGTGAGCGTAGGTGTGGCAGAGGAATTGGATTTAAAGCACAGATTCCATCAAATTGGCGAGATCAAGCCAAGGAAGAACAATGAAGAGATGAAGTATCGACAAACCAGAGCCGTTGGATCTTATAGATCAACGGCTAGGATTTTATCGCATTGGCGGAGTCCTTAGGGTGTAATCAGACTCGACCATCGCAGAGTGATCAGTGATAAAGCGATGGATCCTGGATCGTCGGATTAGGAGTCGAGATCGACGGCCCATATGCGATTGACGATCACATATCGGAGAGGCAAGGGATGAGAGATGATGGAATAGCAAGGGCCGATATGCTGATAGCGATCATGCGCTGATCGGCGATCGAAATTGTCGGTAGTCGGAGGTCGACATCGGATCAGTGCTGAGGAAAGCAGAAGAGTGGACCCGATAATCCTTATAGATGCAGGTGTATGTTTTTGAAGTCGGACATATATGTTCCGAGCAGGATTTACATGGTTTTCTTGTGTATTTCGTAATATGTGTTGCCCGAAGGGTTAAGGCTTGAACGCTTAATTTAAAGCCTCTGATAGTGTAAAAGGGATCCAATAGTTGAATGGTTCATGATTTTAAGGCTCAAGGGCCTATATTAATGCTTCCGATAAAGCTTGTGGGCCGTAAACCACAAGCCTCAGGATCGATTTTTTTAAGGAAAAGGGACTTTAATTAACCCCAAAATCTCTTTCCATCAGGAGTGCAGGGAGTGTGCAGCGTTACTGAACCTTTGGTAAAGGTTCTTCAATTAGTTGATGGTGAGAAGCTCGCAATGGGCTATTTGTATGAGGCCATGGACAGGGCCAAAATCCATTCAGGCCTACTATGATGATAAGGGAGATGAGGGGTTTCAGAAACAGCTCCTCCTATGGGAAGTGATTGATGAACGATGGAACAACCATTCATGCTGCAGGGATCTACTTGAACCCCACATTTTCTTACCCATGTGGGTTCTTATTTGATGCTGAGATCATGGATGGATTCTTAACTTGTGTTCAGAGGATGGTGTGATCTCCAGCAGAACGTGCAGAAATCTCCAAAGAAATGGAGATATACAGGATGGCAGGTGGCAAATTTAGCTTTGAGATGGCTATGGTTGATAGGAAGACTAAAATGCCAGGTATTTTTTAGTTTGTTTCAAATTTCATTGTTTCTTCAAGTTCATAACTTCATACTTTGCTTCAACTGTCAAATTTCATTTTTTTTCTTATGTTATCTTATTTGTAATTTTGTTGTAGATGCATGGTGGACTCGCTATGGTGCCAGAGTATCCCATTTGCGAAAGCTTGCAATTTGAATCCTCAGCCAAACACGTAGCTTCTCAGGATGCGAGCGCAACTGGAGTGTATTTGAAAAAATACACAACAAAAATCGCAACAGGTTAAACTTAAAACTTAAAATATTCCAAATTTCCAATTAATTTTTTGAATTCATTAAATATTTTTTTTTTTTATAATTATTATCTTATGATCTTTGTACAGGTTGGAGTCCCAGCGACTTAATGACAAGGTCTACGTCTACTAGAATCTTCGATTGTAGGTGAGGCAACTTGAGAGGATACCTGATATGGAGGCCATCTCATTGGATGGGATTGACACCACTGCTGCGTGGAGGGTTGAGGCCGAGAGGCCTCTCATGGAGTTTTCCAATGATTGGTTAGAGCAGGAGGTAGTGGAAGGCATATAGGGGGAGGAGGAGGAGGAGGAGGAGCAACGGGAGGAGGAGGTGACACCACCTACCCAAGCTACCCCTGCCACCAATAGAGGATGTGGTCTACCTCTTGTAGCTCCTAGTTCTTCAGCTTCTAAAGTACAACAGAGTCCACTGCGAACTCCACCAGCATCTACATCTAGAGGGAAAGGGAAAGCTATTGCATTTTCCCGCAAGAGGGGTAGAGGAAATCAATAGTATTAGTTATTTGGTTCATTTCATTCTATATGACATTATGACTCATGATATGAGATACATTTTATATTTTTTATTGATATTTTGAGGCTGAGTTGGGACTTGGGAGTCAGGACTTATTATTCAGGACATGATTCACTATTATGTGTGGTGTAGCACTAGAAATGATATTACACATTTTATCTATTAGTTCTTTTATCATATTTATGTGCCAATGTATTTATTTTATGTTGTAGATGCTTTAGATATTAAAAAAATTGAAAAAAATGAATATTTTTGTATTTTACGATTTTTTGTTTACCGATTTTTATGATTTTTTTTCCCCCCCTCACCGATTTAATCCCAATCGTGATTTTTGCAACATTGCTTGAACCCCTTTCACTGTCTGCTACCTTGTAAACTGCTGTGATGAGAGTCACCACCTTCTATGAGTGTGATCCGCAACCTTCAGATAGACTCCCACTGCCAATTTAACTCTGATTTCGGCCCTTCTGCTACGGGGGGACCAAATTAAGGTGCTTGTTATCTCTGGAGGGAGCCAATCAGAGTCCGCTTCCAAATCTACCCTTCAAGAATGGTCAATTACTCCAACGACTATTATTACAGAGTGGGCACTGAAGGTGAAATAGGAGTTTCTGTGCCTTAATTCGACCCTCCCTCTTAATTTGGTTAAGAACCTTGCTGTCCTAGGATGCTCCAACCGGGCTTGGGTGCCACAACTATGCTGTGCGAACTTTGGTGGTTAGGAAAGACAAAGGAAATTCATTGAGATATCCTTCGCTGCCTTGGACAGATAATTCGTTGCTACAGCAGGGCTTTTTCCAGCCTGAGTTGATCTCAAGAGATCCAATCCACTGTTCAGAGCAAGCCTGTTCAGTCTTTGTTTCAACCTGATCTGGGGTTCCACCTAGACTTTACCTCAGGAAGAAATCTCGCTACCCTAGATGGAATTTCCTCCAACATGTGTTGCCTCAAAAAATGCAATTTGCCACCATAGATGAAACCCTTATGAGGTATCCCCTGTTCACAGATTGAACCTCAGAAAGAGGATGCAGCCTCAGATGATGTTCATTTCTTCCACAATACCTCAGACTGCCATGCTACTTTAAAGTTATGCCCATAATGTCCTCCAAAACCAATTCTCCTACAGATATCTCCGAATTAGATAAAAAATAGAAGATTAGAGAAGATAGAGGATTAGCTAGAGTGGACCTCCACCGAAACTAATCGAAGAAGTAGGGGTCTTAAAACCCTCAAAGCCGTGTTGAAAAAGGTACCAAGGAGGTGTTTCCTAGTGCTTTTTCTGTTTGGATTAGGAAAACACATGAGACCCACATTTTAGTGTGACTTTAAGAGTTATTAAAGTCGTGTGACTTCTTAGTCACTTTATGAGGTACAAAAAGTACATGGTGTCATGGTACTTTATTATATTAAAGTTACTTTATGTTTTTACACTGACTTTATGAGAAGAAAGTACAAGGTACAAAAAGACATTAAAGTGACTAGGGAGGCTTATTAATGAAGGGGGGACATAAGAGGGGGTCAATGGGAGATTAGATCTCCACTCTTGATCAAGGAGAGCTGAGATCTAATCTCAGCCCTTGATGCTAGCGATAGGGCTTCTCATCATTATGAGACTAAAAAGGAGGAAAAAGGCAAAGGAGACATTCATTCTTCATGTGCAAGTGTTGGAGAAGAGGAGAAGAGGAAGAGCAGGAGAAGGACGGTTGTGAGACCTATTTTGCTAAAGGAAAGAACCAACAGCAGGCCGAGTTTGAAGGATGTAAGTGAGGCCCGAATTCCCAAGAGAATAGGCATGCATTTCCAAGTTGAGATAGCAATATGCATCTCGAGGTTAAGGTAGGGTTTCCAGCATGAGTTTCTAGGTAGAAAAGACAGTATTATTAGCTTGAAAATCAAGGAGCTTCAACATAGATTTCGAGGGTAGAAACTATCAGTCTGGGGCACAAATTTCTAGGATTGACAGGCCCGAAATTTGAGGAGGAAACATAGGTCTGTTGGCATGTTTTTCTAGGAGAGATTACTGGACTGATAACATAGATTTCGAGGGAAAAAATCTGCTGGCCCAAAATTCGAGGAGAAATTTCTGGGCAGTGGCACAAAATTCTAGGTGCTGAAAAAGTCTGACAGTGGCACAGTTCGAGGGGCAGAGATTGCTGACAGTGGCATGAGTTTCAGACAGTGGCTTGATTTTCTAGGAACTTGGCACAAGATTTAAGGGAGATAAGTACCCTTGATGTGTATTTAATACTGTAATAAATTCTGGTTTTCTCCTTTGGGGTTTTTCCAGGGTCTGAGATCTGACCAAAATTCAGTGTCCATTTATTCTATGTATGATTGCGTAAATTTTATTATCAGTTGAAAGTGAAAGTGAAAAAGTAGTGGAAGCCTAGCAGTGTTTTAATTGCAATTTGCATTCATTTTTAAATCAATGTTTTAAAATTCGGCTCGACTAAGCTGGACCCCTGGCCAGGCCGGCTTGGTAGAAAAACTGGTTCGGTGGCCGGTTTGTTAACAAAGGGGTTTGGGTATTAAACTTGATGTGCAAATGACTTGAAACCGGGTGGGGCTACATGACACAAA